>LR750849.1:236463-273985 GCA_902729485.2 Mus minutoides | reverse complement strand
TATTACCAGATTCTTTATCATAATGTAACAAGAATGCCTTCTACCCAAATTCCTAATAAAGGTATTATTTTGCTTGGGAAAAAAAAAGCCAAAAATCTTGGTCACTCTTTTTCTTATTTTTAAAATTGGAATTAAATTTATGCCATCATGTTAGTAAGGCAAGGACTGTGTCATTGAGCTAAAGCTTTTTTTTTTTTTTAATTTTTTTTTTTTTTAATTCTTAGAAAGAATTTTACAAAGCTGTCCAGGTGGGTCTTGAACTCACCGTGTAGCAGAGATGAGTCTTGAGTTTCTGAGCCTCCTGATGGAATGCCATGAGTAGTTGGGATTACATATCTGCACCTTCAAGTCTTAAGGCTTCTATAACTGCTAAGTATTAACCAAGACTCTTTTTTAGTATTTTAATTTAATTTTATATTTATATAAAAATGCATACATATATCTTATTTTATATTAGACTTTAATTTTAATACAGAGTTTCTCTGAATGTCCTAGTACTTGGTATGTAGGCCTAGCTGGTTTTAAACTCACAGAGACCCAGATGTCTCCTGAGTGCTATGATTACAGGTATGTAGAATCACACCTGCCCAACGATCACTTTTGATACTCATTTTCAAATGCTCATTTCAACACCTTTCAGTTTTCACTGTGACTACATTATAAATTTTGATGTATATTTCATGGTTTATTCAAATTATCTTAGTGGCTTTAGTGTGAGAACTTTTTTTTAATGGCAGATGACTGAAACATTGGGGTTTACATTTTTTCTTTTACTTTATTGTTCTGATATTTTCTGATACTAAAGAGGGTAAGTTTTACTTTCAATCATAGAAGATGCCATCTGCTTTTTGTATTTGTGTTACCTGGAAATATTATTGTTTTATTCACTAAATCAACTACTCATTCCACTTAATTTGTCATTTTGTTTAGTCTTTAATCATTATAGACAAATAATTAGCAATAACTAACTATAAATTAGTATGCATACAATGATGTTAATGTAAAACATGACCTATTAAAAAGTTTAGTACCTCATATAATGGTTTATGTAAATAATGCTTTGAAATAATGGGGGAAAATTGCCAAGCCAACACAGAACAACTTATGAATTCCATTTTCTTTGAAGATGATAAAATAAAGCATAGAAGAAAAGGTTGTTTCCTGAATGTACAATCATTAGGGTTAAATTAGTTCCACTCTAGTTCCTTAAAAGAACACGTTTATTCTTTGAAAACAAGAATCAGGTGATTGTGCAGAGCTTAGCTAAATCACATAGTCAGGGTAAAACCACGCTGTAATCACAGACCGATTTCATCCTAAGACTCAATTCACACTACATCCACTTCTAAGCTCTTTAAGATTCTCGGTTCAACTCTGCTTTCTTGCAGCTGTCTCTCTGATAATTCCAGCTCATTGCACTCTGTTTTCTGTGAAGTACAGAACATTCTCTGGAAAATGCAAAAATGCACATTTCATTGGACTCATATGGAAATACATAGATCATTTTTACTTTACCAATGACGCTCATCTGGAAGATCTTATGGCATCAATTCCATGTGGTTATTTTGCTTTTGAGCTAATCAATATCCTTAATTAAAGTAGCAGATTTTGTTTCAATGTTCTATACTGATGATTTACAAAGACTTACCAAAGAGCAGACAAACTTTTTTTGGAATTTTGTCAATGCCCTGTTGTTATGGAAATGCTCTAGGTATAACCAAGATGTCCAAAGAGTGGATGGTTGAGCTAAGTATATTAGCATGTGCATTTATATCACATCTCTTGGATCTTTGCTCAACTTCAAAGAATGCCAGTTCTGCTTACCAAGAGTATTGTGCTTTATATCCCTACTTTCTCTTCTTGATACACAGACTGTAATCCTGCCTCAATTCAACTAAATATAGTTTTCTTTGCATATTGAACTTCTGCATTTCAATTTTCAATTTTTTCCACACTTAAAGCTGTATCCAGCTTTAAACTTTTATTGTAATACCATTTATGAATTCTTGCTCATACCCCTAACCCTAACCTCTCATTGAAAAGTGAGCTGTCCCTGAGCGTGGTGGAGCATGCCTTTAATCCCAGCACTCGGGAGGCAGTGGCAGGCAGATTTCTGAGTTTGAGGCGAGCCTGGTCTACAGAGTGAGTTCCAGGACAGCCAGAGCTCTACAGAGAAACCCTGTCTCAAAAAACAAAAACAAACAAACAAACAAACAAACAAACAAAAAAGTGAGCTGTCAAGAATAATAAATTGACTTTTCCTGTGACTTCTAACAACTACTGGATTAATGTAATTACTCCAGGGCAGAATTTCTAAAAGGTCAGACAGTCAATTTATGTGAAATTTATTCTGATACTATTATTTTATGCATTTTACTATTCTCTAGTCTGTTTTTGCTGTTTTGGTGGACAAAGTTCTGTGTAATATGTAGAGAATATTCATACAATGGTTTGCCTCTCTGTGTCACTTTTTTTGTATCCTTTCCAAAAATAAAAATATACAGATGACAGCTGATACTGAGAGTCAGGAGACAGTATTTCAAATGCAGTTGTTTTTTTCTTCTATAATTCAATATATTTGTAATATGTCATAATAACAGTCATTTTATAATAGAACACAGGGCCCAAAATGGAGAAGCTAGAGATAGAACCCCAGGAGCTGAAGGGGCCTGCAACCCTAGAAGAGGAACAACAATATGAACTAACCGGAACCCCCAGAACTCGTGTCTCTAGCTGCATATGTAGCAGAAGATGGCCTAGTCGGCTATCATTGGGAGGAGAGGCCCCTTGGTACTGCAATCTTTATATACCCCAATACAGAGGAATGCCAGAGCCAAGAAGTAGGAGTGGGTGGGCAGGGGAGCAGGGCGTGGGGGGGGAGGGGAGAGGGAACTTTCGGGATAGCATTTGAAATGTAAATTAAGAAAATATTTAATAAAAAAATTGAAAAAATATTTATATAAATGAACAACTGGTACATGGTCTTTGCATAAAAACATCATTTATATCGTACAATGTCCATTTCTATATCTACTGTTTGATATGTCTCAATCCATTTCCATGGCTTTTTTTTTTCCTAGAGTAAGACTAAATATCTCAATTTTCTTCTTTAAAATATTATTTTTTAATTATAGATTTTATGCCTCATATTTCCACAAAGTTCAGAAATAGCTTGCAAATTTCTGTGAGAATCTTCATTGGAATTGCCTTGAAATTATAGTATTAACAATATTAGGTCTCTGGATCAATGAATATAGTAGGTTTCTACATTTATTGGGATTTCCTATTCTTTCTCCCAACAATGATACATTACTTTCAATAAAAATGCATATTTTAAGAAATTATTTCAGAATTTTATATATTATACTATTTTGATTGAAATAAATGTTTTCTAATTTGAAAAAATAAGAAAATAACTTGGCAGGATGCTAACAATATTGAACAATCTTAATAACTGGTACTTTGTAGAAAGGGTTGACATAAATGGTATAGAACCAGAGGGAGGAAGAAATGCAGTCACTTATCTGTTTCTGTAGAACTCAGAGAACCTTTTTCTAGAACTTGGATATTCTAGAACTTAAATGAGAGACAATTTAAACACAGACTTTACACTTAGATATTTGTTATGTGAAGTCTCAAATAAAAATGTTAGTCCATGTAGATGGCTGTTATAAACAATCTTGGATATGGCTGTAACTACTAAGACAATGGGATTCAATAATCTATCTTTTGGTAAGCCATTCAACTGTTATGTTCTATGAAAAGAAGGAGCTTTATTCATGCATATTTGAATACACACACACATATATACACACACATATATGATAAGGAATCATGGCCTAAATGAATGTATATAAAACATTTAGAAGACAAATGTAATTTTGGATACTAATTTTATTTGGAAAATGATGCTAAATTATTTTTATTTTGATGTTATTTGTTATAAAGTGAGACACACTCAACAGGAATACATGTTAGAATGAGAAGGCCAGTAGTAATTAGGGTGAAGAGATAAATAAATATGATGAGATTATAGAGAAGAAAGGAGAATTTATCAAATACCATGTATGGCTACTTAGAAGTACTGTAACATGATGGCAGTTTATGCAAAAATATCAAACTACTATATTCTCTTTAGTCTCTGGAGCTATTGTAAAACCCAATGTAACAGGTAAAAATACATGCAGACTGCACCATTTTTGTTGCTAAATGTTCTATTACTTGGTTGTGGAAGATGAGGATTATTTAAGTTCATTCACAGATGTACTAAATTAGTAAATAATTCTTCAATCCTGAATAAAATTACAATTCATAATAATCACCAAATATGTTATTGAAAAGCATGCAAACTCCATACTTCAGTATTTGACTCTCAAGCTACAAGCTACAAGTGTTGCTTTCACTGGCTTCTCTCTGGGGACTTTGGTTGTTTCCCATGAATAATACTGTGCATCCAATGAAGTGAATCTTCCACTAAGTGTTGATTCCTTCCTGAGTAATCAAGGCACTTCTTTATTTTTATTGCCTTTAATTTATTTTTTTATTTAAACAAAATGTTATTAGATATTTTCTTCATTTATAAATCAAATGCTATACCAAAATTCCCTTATGCTCTCCCCTCACCCTTCTCCCCTACCCACCCACTCCCACTTCCTGGCCCTGGCATTCCCTGGCATTGGGGCATAGAATCTTTGCAAGACCAAGGGCCTCTCCTCCCAATGATGGTCGATTATGCCATCTTCTGCTACATATGCAGCTAGAGACACAAGCTCAGGGGTTACTGGTTAGTTCATATTGTTCTTCCTCCTACAGGGTTACAGAGCCCTTCAGCTCCTTGGGTACTTTCACTATCTCCTCTACTGGGGTACATTTTCCATCCAATAGATGGCTGTGAGCATTCACTTCTGTATTTGCCAGGCACTGGCATAGCCTCACAAGAGACAGCTATATCAGGGTCATATCAGCAAAATCTTGCTGGTATATACAATAGTGTCTGCATTTGGTAGTTGATTATGATACCCAAGATACAATTTGCAAAACAAATGAAACTCAAGAAGAAGAAAGACCAAAGTGTGGATACTTCTACCCTCTTTAGAATGGGGAACAAAATACCCATGGAAGGAGTTACAGAGACAAAGTTTGGAGCTGAGACAGAAGGAAAGCACTTCTTTTTTTCTTTTTCTTTTTCTAAGCAGATTAATGTAGTGACATGCATGTTGTTAGGAAGGAACTTCTTTTACTCTAAGCTTGAGGTTGATTTTCAAGAAAACACTTGAGTCCCTTGTGAAGTGTAATTTTCAATTATGAATAAACATAGACATGTTTAATATATAAATTATATATTCAAATGTGCTAAGACTCTGCAGGTCATGATATTTTTTTCAAATTGCATATTTTCTTTATTTGTATTTCAAATGTCATCCCCTTTCCTGGTCCCACTCAGAAGTCCCCCACCTCTTTCCCTCCCCCTGCATCTAGAGGGTGTTCACCCACCCAAACACCCACTCCTGTAGCCCCTCTCTTGAATTACCCTACAGTTGGGCATCTAGCCTTCACAGGACCAAGGGCCTCTCCTCCCATTGATGCCTGACAATGCCATCATCTGCTACATATGCTGCTGGAGCCATGGGTACCCTCCGTGTGTACTCCTTGGTTGGTGGTTTAGTCCCTGGGAGGTCTGGGTGGTCTGGTTGGTTGATATTGTTGTTCTTCCTGTCGGGTTGCAAATCCCTTTAGCTCCTTCAGTCCTTTCTCTAACTCCTCCCTTGGGGATCCAATTGGGAACCCCATGCTCAGTCCAATGGTTAGCTGCGAGTATCTGCCACTATACTTGTCAGGCTCTGGCAGAGTCTCTCAGCAGGCAGCTATATCAGGGTCCTGTCAGCAAGCACTTCTTGGCATCCACAATAATGGCTGGGTTGGGTTACTCTATATGGGATGTATCCCCAGATGGGATAGTCTTTGGATGGCCTTTCCTTCAGATTTTGCTCCAAATTTTGTTTCCATATTTGCTCTCATGAGTGCTTTGTTCCCCTTTCTAAGAAGGACCCAAGCACTCACACTTTGGTCTTCCTTCTTCTTGAGCTTCATGTGGTCTGTGAATTATATCTTGGGTATTCTGAGCTTTTGAACTAATATCCACTTAACAGTAAATGTATATCATGTTTGTTGTTTTGTGATTGAGTTACCTAACTCAGGATAATATTTTCTACTTCCATCCATTTGCCTAAGAATTTCATGAATTCATTGCTTTTAAAAGTGAGTAGTTAGCCAGGCGTGGTGGCGCACACCTTTAATCCCAGCACTCGGGAGGCAGAGGCAGGCAGATTTCTGAGTTCGAGGCCAGCCTGGTCTACAAAGTGAGTGCCAGGACAGCCAGGGCTATACAGAGAAACCCTGTCTCGAAAAAACCAAACAAACAAACAAACAAACAAAAAAACACAAACAAACAGTAAAAGTGAGTAATACTCCATTGTGTAAATGTATCACATTTTTTGGTATCTATTCCTCTGATGAAGGACATCTGGGTTCTTGGGTTCTTTTCAGCTTCTGGAAAACTGGAAATAAAAGACTGCTATGAACATAGTGGAGTATGTGTCCTTGTTATATATTGGAAAATCTTTTGGGTATATGCCCAGGAGTGGTATAGCTGGGTCCTCAGGTAATACTATGTACAATTTTCTGAGAAACCACCAGATTGATTTCCAAAGTGGTTGTACCAACTTGTAATCTCAGCAACAATGGAGGAGTGTTCCTTGTTCTCCACATCCTCACCAGCATCTGGTGTTACCTGAGTTTTTTTTATCTTAGCCATTCTGAATGGTGTGAGGTGGAATCTCAGGTCATTTTGATTTGCATTTCCCCGATGACTAAGGGTGTTGAACACTTTTTTAAGTGCCTCTTAGCCATTTGGTATTTCTCAGTTGAGAATTCTCTGTTTAGTTCTGTATTCCATTTCTTAATAGGGTTATTTGATTCTCTGGAGTCTAACTTTTTGAGTTCTTTGTATAGATTGGATATTAGCTCTCTATTGGATGTATGATTGTTAAAGGTCTTTTCCCAGTCTATTGGTTGCCGATTTGTCCTATTAACAGTGTCCTTTGCCTTACAGAAGCTTTGCAATTTTATGAGGTTCCATTTGTAGATTCTTGATCTCAGAGAATAAGCCATTAGTGTCCTGTTCAGGAAAATTTTCCCTATGCCCGTGTATTCAGGGCTCTACCTAACATTCTATCCTATTATTTTCAGGGTATCTGGTTTTCTGTTAAGGTCCTTGAATCACTTGGATTTGAGCTTTGTACAAGGAGATAAATAATGGGTTGATTTGCATTCTTCTACATGCTCTCCCCAACTTTCTCTCCTATTGGTTTCAGTGTATCTGGTTTTATATGGAGATCCTTGAACCACTTGGACTTGAGCTTTATACAAGGAGATAAAAAAAAAAGGGTTGCAAGGAGCTGAAGGGGTCTTCAACCCTATAGGTGGAAGAATAACCATGAACTAACTAGTATCCCCTGGGCTCGTGTCTCTAGCTGCATATATAGAAGAGGATGGCCTAGTTGGGCATCAGTGGGAAGAGAGGCCCCTTGGTTATACAGACTTTATATGCCCCAATACAGGGGAACGCCGGGGCCAGGGGGTGGGAGCGGATGGGTGGGGGAACAGGGCTGGGAGGGGGGAGGGTATAGGGAACTTTCTGGATAACACTTGAAATGTAAATGAAGAAAATATCTAATAAAAGTTGAAAAAAAAAAAGGGTTGATTTGCATTCTTCTACATGCTGAACTCCAGTTGAACTAGCACCATTTGTTGAAAATGTTGTCTTTTTCCCCAGTGGATTGTGGAAAAAAGCTCCTTTGTCAAAGATCAAGTGAACATGTGTGGGTTGTGGACCTTTTAGGGTCACTTAAGTATACTATCACATCATCTGCAGATAGTGATATTTTGACTTCTTCCTTTTCAATTTGTATCCCTTTTGACCTCCTTTTGTTGTCTAATTGTTTTATCTAGAACGTCAAGTACTATATTGACCAAATAGGGAGAGAGTGGTCATAATCTTAAACTGATGGTAAATACAGTTTAAGATTAGTTATAAAGGTAAAAATTGTATATTTTTTACATTGTTCATGAGCTTAGCATGAGCAGTGAGGATATTATTAAGACTTTTGGTTATCTAATTTCTGGTAAAAACTGTTTAGGTTTTGGTGTAAGACTAAGAAAGAAAAGTCAGTAATAATGTTTCAAAGTTGCAATCAACATTGGCTTTGGCAATCAAAGCAAATCATAGCCAAACGCCTTGTTATATGTATTGATATTGACATTCTGAGAATTAAAACATTCTATACTGCTTGTGGTAATTGTTTTTGTACAATGACATAGGACTAAGAAGTTCTCCAAATGTATGTGTCTAGAGACGAGATCTTTTTGTTTTTTACAAAAGTAATATTCCTTAGGTGATAGCATAGTAGTTCCTTAAAGAAAACAAGAAAAGGCACATAGAATAAAAGAAAATTTGAAGAGAAATGAGTCTAAGCCTGTATATAGAAAGATGTTGAATATTGACAACATTTCTTTTATATTTATTATGGTGGCATGTTTTTCCTTTGGTATGATGATACTTTCATAGCAGATTATCACTGTGACCAATATAGGAATCCTTAGCTTCATAGATTCATTTATTTAGTAATCTTATGAAGCATGTGGATACACTCAATAGGTTACAGAAAGATAAAAACAATCTATAGGAACCATACATAAAACAATACAACTTTATAGATTCTTAAAATGTATTTTGGTCTTAAATGCTAGTCCTAAGTATATACTCTATATGACTAAGTTGTTTAGGTCTGTCGCATGTACATGTTTCCCAACTAACCAGCACAGTGTATGCATATAATACAATCTCAAACCTGTTTTATTTAGAAACAAAGAAACAAAGTTGACTTTAATTCTGTTAGTAGCATAATTATCAATTTCATATTTGTAGTGTTTTAAGTTTTGTTATTTTTTTAATTCAACATGTGTATGTGTGCTCTTTTCTCTCTGTGTTTAACTTTATTTGTGAGATAAAGTTCTCTGTATGTTGGTTATAGGTTGCAACCTATAATTCTCAATGTTTCAGTGACATTCATATAGACATCGTTGTCCCAAACAAGAACACTATATTTGCGAAAACTTTTATCCTCTCCTTCAGGTTTATTGACTTCCTTTTAATTTTTGCACATATTGTTTTCTCCAAAGTCTCCCATTTCCAACTGTTCTATTACTAGCTAGTTTGAGGGTTTTTCCATTTACTATATTTGGAGGCTTAAAGAAAAACAATAAATCTAGATATAAAAACCTTTGAGCAATATATGTTTATTAATCTAACCTATTCCAGTCTACAATTCTATAGTTTTTATATACATATGTGTCTGTATCACTGAATTTACCAATTGCCATGGATAATAAGGAATTATTAGTAATATTTTAATGTTGCATAGGATTACACAGAGATAACTGAAGTAGGAACACTACATAGAATTTCACATAAAATAAATGTGATGAAGTAATATTTGATAAAATAATATGTATTAAAATTTACATATTTCTCCTAATTAATATAAAGAATCACTTGAAATTCAAAGAAAGAACTTTTAAGATTTTTCCTAAGTTATTAAATGCAAGTCATGCATTGATCTATTCACTAATTCATTTTAACCCATTTTGTGTTCTTTCTGCTCCACCTAGTCTGCTCACTCTCAAATCATTTTCTCCTCATATTTTTTGTTTTTACCTTTACTTCTCCTCCTGATGGACTGACTCCTCCAGAAGACAGTCCATTAAATATGACCATTACCTACAAAGTACTTAAAGAGAAGAGACATACTGGCAGCAACTTCTTCCCCATATAATTCTCTTTCACCCCTTACTTCAAAATGACAGTGTTGGAGATCTTGGAACATGTGAAGATTACCCTCTTGCCACTGTGTCTGGAATTAACTCTGTTCTTCTCTGGATGGCCACTGGTTGGGAAATCCCAATATCACAACCACCATGAAGTAGTGATACCCTTGAGAGTCACAGGCACTTACAGAAGTATGGATGCTCCAGGCTGGATATCTTATACCCTGCACTTTGGGGATCAAATACACATTGCCCATATGAAAGCCAAGAAGAAACTGGTATCCAGATCTCTCACTGTATTCACATACACTGACCAGGGTGCTCTTCTTGAAGAGCAGACTTTTGTCCAGAATGACTGCTACTACCATGATTATGTGGAGGAAGATCCAAAATCCATGGTTACTCTTACTACTTGTCTAGGAAACATTCAATGAATGCTGCAGACAAATGGCATCACTTATGAAATCAAGCCCAAAGTGGTTTCTGACACATTTGAACATCTAGTGTATAAGATGGATCAGGAGGACACGGAGTACTCACCCATAGGATGTAGACTAACAAAAGAAGAAATAGTAGAACAACTGAAATTTCAAGGGAATGACAATTCCACTCTGATGCAAAGTTCTTATACAGGATGGTGGGTCCACCAATGGTTTCTTAAACTAGCAATTGTGGTAGATCATGGAAAGTTCATTTTCAGGAACAGTGATTCATCAGTTGTGGAGATGGATGTAGTCATGTGAGTCAATTTAGTAGGCGATATTTATCGTTCAATTAATCTTGATGTGGTTCAAATTGCAATTGAAATTTGGAATGCAGGAAACCCCTATACAGTAACTACCACATGCCACATGATGGAGAACTTCTGCAAATGGAAGCAATCCAGCTTCAACAACCGTGTGGTTCATGATTCTGCACATATTATTGTGAAGCAGGATTTTTGTGTTAATGATTTTACTGTGTCATATTTTTCAGGAGTGTGCAATATTGATTTTAATTGTGGTTTAGAGTACATTATGGATGATAGCCTGGCTTCATTTAGGATATATATGACACATGAGATTGGTCATGTGTTGGGAATGATGAATGATGAAGAGAAGTATTGTACATGTGAGAGAAGCATGTGCATACTGAACAAAAAGCTAGCACCCTCTGATGCATTCAGCAACTGTAGTTATGAACAATTCTTAGAGACGACTTCTAGGAAGACTTGTTTACGCAATCTCCCAAATCCAGGGACTATTATTACAAGGAAACACTGTGAGAATGGAGTGATTGAAGAAGAAGAGGAATGTGATTGTGGTCCCTTAAAACTGTGTGCCCAGAATATATGTTGTTTAGAAAACTGCACTCTGGTATCTGGAGCAACATGTGCTACAGGGCTATGTTGCCAAAACTGCAAGTTCATGCCATCAGGCACAGTGTGTAGAGAACCTGACAATCAATGTGATCTCCCCGAGTGGTGTAATGGAACATCTAGTGCATGCCCAGAGGATGTGTATGTGGAGGACAGGATCCACTATCTGGGCAGTAGTGTTTGCCTTCAAAAGCGATGTAATAGCTGTGGTGAACAGTGCAGAAACCTTTTTGGTGAAGGAGCCAAGAATGCGAATAAGAGTTGCTACACAAAAATGAACACCAGAGGAGATAGCTTTGGTCACTGTGGTATGAAAAACACTAAGTATGAAAAATGTGATAAGAAACATGCTTTGTGTGGGAGAATGCAATGTGAGAACGTGACAGAAGTTCCTCATTTGCACAACCATTTTACTGTGCTTTCAACTTACATCATTGAATACAGCTGCTGGAGTACTGACTACCATTTGGAATGAGTGTACCTGATATTGCTGAGGTGAAGGATGGTGCAGAATGTGGTTCAGACCTGTTTTGCTTAGAAAGGAAATGTGTGTTTATGCCACTGTGGGAAAAAGCTTGTATGCCTTCATTCCTCAATAATAGAGGGGTATGCAACAATAAACACCATTGCCACTGCAATGAACATTGGTTCCCATCCAACTTTCTGCACAAACGCTTTGGAGGCAGGATTGATAGTGGGCCCCCTCCCAGACCAGTATCATTCCCAGTGATTTCATCATACTAGTTTTTTGAATTGTTACTATATTTCATGTGCCCTCTTTTTACTTGGCCTTTTGTGTTTAGAGAAGAGAAGATATGAGCAAAGAGGGAGGAACACTGCAGCTTTATCTAGGATAAAAGATAATGTGGAGAAGTCACCCAAGAAAGAAAGAGAAACTTACTGGAACAAAACTTAAGGAGCAAAATCAAAATGTTGAGAAGTTATCTGAGAAGGAAAAACAGAAAGAGGCTAAAGCTGAGGAAAGAGCCTAACATCCAAATATTCTACAACAGAGAGATGGATGCCTTGAAATATTGCCCCAGTGTAAACAGTGATAAAATATTCATACCTCATGTCAGAAATAATTGCAAAATAAAGAACTTAAAAAAATCTATCCAGTCCAAGAGAAATGTCCCATATATTCTTTTCTGGTATTCTGGTAGCAGAATATGGCATATATCAGTGGCTGTTGAAAGACAATCCCAGAGATCTCTTGTGTTTCAAGATCATAAATGTATAACTATCAATAAAGATACTTTTAGCATATCCCCACTTTTCATTAATTTAAAATCTTAACTAGTTTATTCTTTAGTTGTTGAATTAGTTTGTGCATGCTTGCTGGTCAAAGCACAGATAGTTGATGCTGTATCTTTGTTAGTTTATTTGTCTCTCAATTAGAAACCTTTTTTCTTTCTCACATGAAGAAAAAAATTTACATTTGCTTTTCTCTAGGTCTTCCTTCCACATTTTATCAATAGGAGCGCTACAGGGAGAATGGTAATCTGAAGGACAAGTTGGTAAGAAATTTATGTCTACATTGCCCTAGCAACAGCTGTAGTTTTAAGTCTGTATATTATTATTGAAGTTGTTAACTTTAGACAAGTAAAATCAGCAAAATTTCTTTGAACAAGGGAGGCTTCATGCATTGCTCATCCACTGACTCTTAGTAGAATGAACATGAAGTAAGCTCTGCCTCTTGTCCTTTGCTATAAGACCCTTTGCGTTCTTTTTGGAAACTACCTAAATATCCAATTTCTGGCCAATTTGTGTTCTGTCTATTGTAATTGAAGTGGTTACAAGATAACATCATCTCTTGCCTAACATAATACTTAGTCTGGTTTTGGTACTAATGTTCATGAACAAAAGGGATATAAACTTAGTCATTTGTCCACATGGATATATAATAGTTACTATGTAGCAAATACTTAAGTGGTACTAGATACATATAAAATACTTCAATGTATATAAATAATATATATTCTTTCATTCTATTTTTTATGTTATGTGCATGAGTGTTCTGCCCATGTTTCTGTAAACCATGTACATGCAGCACCATTGAGGTCATAAGAGAGTGCTAGATCCCTCAGACTATAGTTAAAGATAGTTGTGAGCGCCACCATATGAATACTAGAAACTTAACATAGATCCTCTGGAAGAGCACTCAGTGCACTGAACATCTCTTTGTCTTCCTAATAGAGATTTTTTTCTCTTTTTTATTGGATACTTTCTTCATTTACATTTCAAAAGTTATCCCCTTTCCTGGTCCCCACAAAGAAACTCCCTATCCAAGCCCCCTCCCCCTGCTTCTATAAGGATGTTCCCCCACCGAACCACCCACTCCTGCCTCCCTGCCCTGGCATTTCCCTACACTGGAGCATCAAGCCTTCATGGGACCAAAGGCCTCTCCTCCCACTGATGCCCAACAAGGCCATCTTCTGCTACATACAAGGCTGGAGCCATGTCTCTTCATGTGCACTCTTTGTTTGGTGGTTTAGTCCCTGGTAGCACTGGGAGGTGTGCATGTCTGATTGGTTGTTTATGTTGTTCTTCCTTTGGGGTTACAAACCCTGTGTGTTAGCTAAAATATTCTAGTCTAAAATTCTCATCTTTTGTAAATTAGAATTTATAGGCTTTAAATTGTCATTTTACAGTTTTTCATGGACTATGTAAAAACAATAAAGGTTGACCTAAACAAAACCCTATTCACCAAAACTTTCATTAAAATTATAATCAAATGCTATTATCAATCCTAGAAACTTAAAATGATCCCCTAATGAAAAACACCAAAATGAAATAGCATTTTGATAGATATCACACTCTCCATTTAGAAAGTAAAGTATTGACATATTTAAAAGCAAAATATGTAATAAATTGTATTTTCAGAAAACTGTTGAGTCACTTTCTCCTGACATATTACATTTGATAAAATAAAGTTTTACCAAACACTGACATATCCAAATACCTCAGTAGTTATGAATAACAAACTTTCTTTTGCAATCTATTGCTTTCTTGAGCAATCTATTTATAAGGCTGAGATTTAGAATCAATGAAATGACCGTGAAAGCATAACATTATGATAGTTTCTTACTCCTGTGCCTCAACATTAAAATCTTATGTGTGACTGTGCACTACTTTTGTGCCCAGTGCCTGCACAGGCTGAAAGAGAGCATTGGATTCTCTTGGAACTGGAGTTACAGTAAGTTTTAAGCTGTTATGTGGGTGTTGGGAATTGAACCTGGATCCTCTGCAGGAGCCCCAAGTTTTGTTATAATTTTTAATCTGAAGAACCATATTGAAATTTCAAGAAATAAATAAATATGTGTGTGTGTTGTTTTTATTGAAAACTTTTAAACCTATGAATACTACGTCTCTCCTAAATTATTAGATAAACTTATTTTAATTAAGCTATAGTCATTATATGAAATCAAAAGAATATAAGTGTCCTTCTTATGAAAGCTACATTATAAAGTACAGTCTACTTCTTTTTATTGCTGATGTACCTAACATTAAAATTACTTATTAAATAAAGTATAAGTAGATGACAGAATTTTGGTTAATATACTTTGTATTATCCATGTAAATTGAACATATCAGAAACAAATATTTTATCTTCCAAGTTTCAAAGCCAAGTTAAATAAACAAATATTACTTACCTTTCATCTGATTTCTATGTATGAATATTAATATAACTATTATACTATTAGTGAATTCATGTTTTTCTACAAATACTCAAGAAAAACTTAACACTCAACCATATAGATATTATTGAGAGTAGATTTCAGAATAAAATAGTGGTCATTCCAGATTTACATTTTACTCAAATGAAGCAGATATAGCATTTCTGAATATATATGAAAATTATAGCAAAGTTTGTTTACAGTGTTCTAAAAATCACAGAAATACACACACAGAAACACATCTATATACAAATATATAGACAAATGATATTAATTAATAAAGATATTAGAATTTAGAAGGCTGCCTACAAATGAGTTAAAGAAAAGGAGAGGAACATTCTAGTTAGACAAGATATAGTTTAAAGTCAAGTGTGTTCAAAACAATGATGAATTTGATGATTTAAAGATCTTTGCATATCTACAGTTTTTTTTTTTCTTTTTCCCAATGATGGCTGACTAGGCCATCTTCTGCTACATATGCATCTAGAGACACAAGCTCTGGGAGTACTGGTTAGTTCATATTGTGTTCCACCTAAAGGGTTGTAGACCCCTTCAGCTCCTTGGGTAATTTCTCTAGCTCCTCCATTGGGTGTCCTGTGTTCCATCCTATAGATGACTATGAGTATCCCCTTCTGTATTTGCCAGGAACTGGCATAGCCTCACTCGTGATAGTTATGTCAGAGTCCTTTCAGCAAAATCTTGCTGGCATATGCAATAGTGTCTGGGTCTGGGTTTGGAAGACCAATGCATGTCCACAGTTTTAATAGTTGGCTAGAACAGTGAAGCTTCCTAAGGGACCCAGTCAAACAATGCTTCATGGGCACAATCTTATATTCCTCCAGAGACAAAAGAAAGCCACGGGAGAGCCCAAGATAGTCGCATAGATGCAGAGAGAAACTAGGTAATAGGCTTTTATAGAAATTCAGGTTAGCAAAAACTGATGCTTGCCAATGTGAGTTGAAGATGTGAAGATGGATTGTAGTAGAGAATAGTGGCATATGGTTAAAAACAAAGAAACATTACATCTATCTGTGTTGAAAAAATAAAGAGTAAAATGTTCCTAATATATGTAGCTAATGTATGTTTAACATTCTTCAATAAGATAGGGAATATGGAGTGAGATATAAATCTGTATTTAATTGACCAAATTATTATGGCTCACAAGACTATATATTTAGTAGGAAGTTTGAGCTCTGTATAGGTTACTAAACTGAAGAACCAATTCATTTTATTGGGTGGGGGTGATATCATAGCTTAACTGAACTTTTCAGGGTTCTAGGCAAGTAGATGCTGCTGTGACAGAATTTTTTCCCAAGTATTTTGAGCAACACTAAGTAAGGGAGATAAATGGAAGCCTCATAATCAAGTATGTTCAGAGACTTGCTTTGTGTCCTGTTGCAGTCCAGTGGTGAATATATAACAGGGAGGAGTCCCAGGAAATGAATTTTCTGTGGACATAAATAATATTAAGAAGGGGTGTAATATCTGGTATAGATTTTGAAAGAGAAGCCGAGAGAAAAAAATATATGAGACCTTTGTCCTTTACTTCTGAACATGATGGTACATGTTAAAATAAGGACAGTTCACCATTTGACATTGAGACAGGATGTCATCAACAAATCTACTGAGTCATGTTCACAGCTATCTCACGACACATGCTGCTACAGGTTTCTCAGAGGGTGGAAGAGAAGTCATGTTATTTCACTTACTTTATAGAGGATAGTTTTGCCTGCGGAATAGAGAAGAGATTGATGACGAGGACAGACAGGCACTGATGTGAGTTACTCTATACTGCAATGTATAGCCTGTCTTCTCTGTAGAATCTCACTTAAATTTCCTATCCCATCCTAACTCTACTACATGCCTTAAATATCTTACATGGTCAAGCATTGTCTATAGTATTTATCACCTGAACTGAAGATTGAAATTAGCGTGATTGTAATAACATAGGAATCAGGATGCGGTCAGCATTACTAACAGGATGTAGATTATACGGCAGGACCTTGAGAGCAATAGGCATTCTTTGGCTCCAGTATAGTAAATAACCTCAAAACCTGGATTAAGTTAAAAAGATGGGCCTAAAATTTAGCTTATATATGGTTTGCAGTGGTTAGAAATGAAAAGTTTTAGAGATTTGAGTAGCTAGGCTGAAGTAAGGTCAAAACTACTGTAAGAAAAAATAAGTTATACCCTCTGTATACTATGTGTCAAAATTATTAGAACCCTTGGCTTGGCTCAGCAAAAAAACTCTTTCTTTTTACTTTAAGCATGAAACTTACATTTACATAAAGAGAAAAGAATCCCATTTAGAAGTGTCTGAAAGCTACCTGGTGATTCATGGGTATGAAATAAAGAACAGTACAAATCTAAGTGAAAAAAATTCTTAAAACTAACTGCAAATCTTTACAAGTAGCACAATATGATGTGAAAAATATGTTTTTAAAATTGGTTGTATCTATTCTAAGTTCTAGGGGGCTTGGAAAGCAAAATTATTTTACAGCCCTAAAAGACTTTCAGGAAAATTACTGCCTTCTTGAGCTTCATTCACACAGTGAGAACACTCAGTTCTCCCTTCAAAATGTTATTGTATTTGATTTCAAAGGCTTAGTATCATCATATTAAAAATAAAACTTTAAAGGAGCAGGATGAATATAGTAATCAATTTCAACAGTGTACCTGTAACAAAAGTAGATGTAGATTATAATTGCAATGGCAAGTCAGTCTGAGTTGTGTTTGCGGGTCACTAGGAGGAGAACTCTAAATGGGAAAAAAGGATCTAAAATTCTAATTTGATGGCTTTGGCTGACATAATCTAGTTGACAGTTCAAGCTTTCTTTTTAGTCCTCGAATAACACAGATAATTTTGACATATATATATTGTCTTGAGAAATCATTTTCTTTTATACACTGACAATCTAGAATAATATCTTCTTGGCAGAGTCATTCTGTGTGTGTATGTGTGTGTGTGTGTGTGTGTGTGTGTGTGTGTGTGTATGTGTGTATGTGTACATGTGTACATGTATATATGTGTATATGTAATCACAAAAGTAGAAAAGCACATGTATATATACTTACATTTTTCTTAGAATAATTGTGAAAGTTTAAATTTTTTTTCAAAAGATCAAACAGGAAATAATTCATACTTACTTAATAAAAAGCATGAACATACTTCATATGTGTCCTTGGGTATATGCACAGATTCATCAACTAGTGAATTAGTTAAAATGATTTTGTTCTTCAGGTCACTTGTATACATTTTTTTCCAACAAAAAAGCAGCAGACACTCTTGGTCATATCAAAACAGAGAAAATCAAGGCACATAAAAAAGATGGCATCATGCTTACAATCCCAGGACAACAGAGACATACCAGAGTACGGTGAGTTCAAAGCTGGCCTATACTATGCAGACTATGTCCCAACTAAACAAAAGGAAAAGGAAACAGAAAAAAAAAAAGAAAAAAAAAAAAAAGAAAAAAGAAAACCAATCTAATGAACATGATGTTTGTGGAGCATCCTAAATGAATGTCACAAAAAACTTTCTGCCTTACTCTGTGGTCTCTTCCCTGATCCCTTTGATAATAGTTCAGATTTTACAATGTTTTCATTTTTTAAATTCATTTTATTTTCTTTTTTGTTTTGTTTTGTTTTGGTTTTGGTTTTTCGAGACAGGGTTTCTCTGAGTAGTCCTGGCTGTCCTGGAACTCACTTTGTAGACCAGGCTGGCCTCGAACTCAGAAATCTGCCTGCCTCTGCCTCCCGAGTGCTGGGATTAAAGGTGTGCACCACTGCTATGGCACTTCCATGTATCAGGAAAAATTTCACAGGTTATTAATGCATTCAATTAGAATATTTATTTATTAATAATTTATTATTTTGCTCTCAAAATTCTTTTTTTTAGTTGTAAAGAATAACAAAATTCTTGAACAATTATAAAAAACTAAAATTTATTTTCATGCTGAGAAATTAATAATACATGCTGGTAATGACTTTATATTTGAACTTATTGAATTTTATGCATAGATTTTCATCCAGGGTTTTAAAATGTTATCTTATCTGAATAGTTTTTAAAATATGTTAAAGTGTTTCTCTATGATACAATAGTATAATTCAAATTTCATTAATGTAATTTTAAGATATATATCTGCTTAAAATAAATGTACTTTAAATTTTAGTTTAAGACAAAAATAAATACTTGCTTTTTTAGTAATTGTTTTCTAATTTTTATATAAATACACAATGTAAATCTAATGTAAAGATGGCCTATGCATATTTTATTATTAAAAATAGTCATTTCTTTATGATTAAAGTTAACTATATGTTGATATTATTTAAAGATATGCTTTACAGATTTTAATAAAATTTACGAGGATGCTCCATTAATAAATGCACTACAGTAACAACTAGCTAAAAAGAGAGGCCTTGAGATCACATAGAAATTATTGCATAAGTAATCCCTCCTTTTATGGGGTGTCTCTTTAGTTACTCATATTCAATCATGGTCCAAATAATTCTGAAAAAAATTCAAAAGCTCAAAAAATTTGTTTTAAGTAGTGTGATGATCTGCATCTTTCTCTGAATCACCCATTGGTCCAGTGTATCCAGAGTGAACATCCAACTGATTCATCCAGTGTATACACAGTATATACATCACCTATTTGTCCAGTGTATCTACAGTATATATCCTATCCAGTGCATCTACACTGTACATCCTACCCATTCATCCAGTGTGTCCACAGTATACACATCACCTTTTTTGTCCAGTGAATGCACAATATTAATACTACCTATTTGTTCAGTAGATCCACAATGTACATACTACTCATTTGTTCAATGTATCCATAGCACACATAGTACACATTTGTCTAATGAATCTACAGTGTACATAATACTCATTTGTCCACTGAATCAACAGTGCAAATACTATCAATGACAGATAAGGAAGGGGGACCAGAGCCAGAGATATGAGGCAAAAGAGAGAAATTCTATTTTAATTAATATATTGCTATGGCTGGTTTTTTACTTTTATTTTTCCTATTTTTTTTACTGTATATAACAGCATGGTAGATATGTGTATATGGATTACAATGTGTATAAGGCTTAGTACTCTACAATTTCAAATATCCATTGGAAATCTTAGAACACATTTCCCAAGGAATAGAGTAGGAACAGTGTATTATGAAAATTCTGTTCATGTTGATATTTGTGAAAAAAGTTTATCTTATTTCTATACTAAAATTAATATACCCTGGAAGATATAAAATTCTAAGTATATCTAGTAGAATTCTTGGAGGAGTGGCTTTCTTTCTTTTTTCTTTTTCTTTCTTTCTTTTTTTTTTTTTTTTGGTTTTTCAAGACAGGGTTTCTCTGTCTAGTCCTGGCTGTCCTGGAACTCACTTTGTAGACCAGGCTGGCCTCGGACTCAGAATTCCACCTGCCTCTGCCTCCCGAGTGCTGGGATTAAAGGCGTGCGCCACCACGCCCAGCCTAGGAGTGGCTTTCTTATTATTGTAAAAATTATTTTAAATACAATTTAGGTACTCGTACAGATGTACTTTCAATATTGTACATGTTGTTAATGAATGCTTGAGAAAGTTTTATGTTGCAGCATGCAGCAACATCTGAATAAAGATTGTAAGTTTCTATACCTATAAAAGTTAGTTGGTAACTCTAATGCAGTCATTTCTATGTCACGTTGTCTGTAAGAAAAGGATAATTTATATCTAGAATAAAAATTCTAGAAACTTTTTTTCCATTTCATTGCTCTCACCTTGATATTTAGAATCAAACCAAGAAATCAATTTTTGTTTTTGAGTTACATTACCCTTTCTTTCTTTTCTTTTTTTTCTGAGCCTGACAAACCCTAGAGAAAGCACAAAAAATAGAAATCAGGAAGAAAACATAAAAAACAAACTGGACAAACTTTTTTTTTAACTCCCAAAGACCTCATAAATTGATCGTTCCTCAGACTTATTGCATTGGATGTTCACTCTCAACTTTTTTTTTTTTTCATAAATGTTGAAGGGTCAGATCCCCTCAACTGAAATAAGAATCTTCCCCAGGGGGCATCCTACCGCATTGAAAAGACTACACACACAAGGTGAGCAATGAACAAGACAAACAAAAACCACTGCAGAAACTAATGATAAGTACACAAAGTACACAAGTGTATTTATTACATTTTGCAAGCACTTTGTTCTACATTTCAAAAACGCCACCATCAAGCTGTTGGCACATTTATGTACAAAACAGATTACTTGTAATGCCTGCTACAAAGCACTCCATGAAAATACAAACTCTAAAACCAGAAATAAAAGCCAAAATGTCAACATCATTACATAAATTTAAAAGACAGTTTTAAAAATCATCACGCACTGTAGACACAGAACTGAAACACTATAATAGAGAATTTAAAGAAGCCCATTAATACTTTTGCTCAATATCTTTAATACTGCATATATCAGAAAAATGTTGAACCATTAAGATAATCTAAGTGTTAGAAAGCAAAAGGACCCCAAAATTAATATTACAGAATGCATAATCATGCCACAGAAACGCTAGTAATACCCCCTACCTACTACAAGAACTTGTAAAATTACTGATGATGCATGACTAGTAGTTGTACAAAGATTGTTTCACTCAATAAATTTTATTGGGAATGCACTTACACTGAAGGAGGATTTCACAATGGTCAAATCAGTGCACAATACTACCTAGGTTTATACACTGACAACATTTCTTGTCAGGCTACATCATTATTTTAAATGACACTTCACAGCATTCTTGTAGCATTAGAAATAATCGAAAGAGAGTCAACGTTAAAACAAACACGCAATTTGGTCCATTAATACTGATTGTTTTTCTTTTTAAATTTGTCTGATATAGGTACTTCTTATAAATGAATATGAATGAACATTTGGTTAAAATGACTCGAAATAAAAACACAAAATATATCACTACACTCCCAAACAATACATTCCATAGTGGCCTCTGACCACCCTTTAGAAACACTACAGGTAAACCAACATAGATTGGAAAGCTGCAAGCAAAGCTATTATATTAATGGAAGTCTTTTCAAATATATCATACACATTTTAAGAAATAGCTTACAGAGGTGCAATCCGTTAAAAGTTTTAAGTGGGTAAAACAAGTCTTGAGGGTTTAGTGTGCTTATGTTTAAGATACCACCTTCATAAAGGTAATTAATTTTCCACATTAGCATATTAAAAGATCCAATCCAGCCACTGCATAAATCACAAAAAGATCACTCTCCAACAGTCCACAGTAATTATTTCCATGATAATTGTTTCTATACTAAACTTTAAAAGGTAAGCCTGGTGTCACAATCTTAGGAAGGCAACTGGCCATGCATTAGCATTACTGTTTCTACATGCTCACAACATAAACATGAGTAATCAGAGAAATACCTTTTACGTACATCAAGAAAAAAAAATAATGTTAACAAAGATAAGAAGCACTTTTTATAACCTACCCTTAGAAATTTAGAAATTGCACCTTAGGTTGATGAAAACATTAACCAGGGCCGATAGCCATGTGGCCACTGATCTCCAGACTAGATTCCCATATCAAGCAGAGTCATCATGATGCCATCTCTGTCTCTCGTTCATAATGTACAACGGTCCCTTTGAAGGTTACCTGTAGTTAAACTAGTTACTGAAATCAAAACTAAAATGTATAAAAAAGCTATTTTCTCTTCCAAAACATAAGAAACAATGCAAAAAGTGTTATGTGTGATATGTGGGAGGTGATTAAAAATCAAACAAAGATTTGCGTTTGACAATGTTAATATCTTTGATCATACAGAAGAACTAAATCAATTTGAGAGGTTTAAAAAAAAAAAGACTGAATAGGAGCTTGTAGAGGAGATTTGGTCATTCCAATTTTACAAATTAGGAGATTGAATGCTCAACAGCAAAGAGTTATACTCAGGTGATTCATTAGTCACCCTGCGCATCTTTGATGAGTAGCATTCTCGTTTTGCTTTTCACAGGTTGGATGGTTGGATGGCCCTTAATTAAACACCAATGCATTCGAGTGGTAAGGAACAGAGAAAGGTATTTATGTGTATGCATTGAGCCGCTCTTTGGAGCGAGTCGAGTGAATGTCATGAAGCTCTTGCTCCTCCTTTGACTTGATGTCTTCATACTTCTGCATGCGGCAGGCATCTTTCACATAGGCCCAGTTGGCAGACAGAACCATCAGGTAGTGGACCTGACAGAGACAAATAATTTATTCTGGAAGTCTGTTCATTTTTATTATATTGTTGCGGTGACAAAATCAATGCCCCAAACTATGAATGTATACAGCAAAGGTTCACATTTTAATAGGTTCACATTTGTATGAGAAGAATGCTGTGGTTAACAGGGATTCCCCCCAATCCAAGACTGAATATAAATGTTCTTTAATGTTTTCTGGTTATGCTATCATCATTTACCCAAATGCTAAGACTGCGTGCTTCATCTTCACTTCCCTGTATCTGTGCTCTAAATTACATAAGCAGAAAATTTCTCTTACACAGTTTGTGTTCATTTCCAATTTTTTATGATAATGGGAACTAAAATATAGAACATATTTTGTCATATGGATCTTCTATATTAATATGCATTCATAATGAGCAAAAGGTATTATATTAAAAAATAAATCACATAACCTAAGTCTGGTGTATAGGCTTGTATATGCAACTATTCAATAAGCTATAGAGGGGGATCAGAGATGTAATACCAATCTGGATTAAAGTTCAGGTCAGCTTGAACAACTTATTTAGACCCTCCCCGCTTGCCTAGCATTCAAAAGTGCATAGGTCCTATCTTCAATAGTGCAAAATGAGAGGTTTTAACATTGTAAGATTTTTTGTTGTTGTTGTTTTTTCAAGACAGGGTTTCTCTGTATAGCTCTGGCTGTCCTGCAACTCACTTTGTAGACCAGGCTGGCCTTGAACTCAGAAATCCATCTGCCTCTGCCTCCCAAGTGCTGGGATTAAAGGTGCACACCAACACCGCCCGGCACATTGTAAAATTTAATGAATAAGTTCATTAACTTATTAAGTTGTACTTTCTTTGACATTAAAAATACATGACATGTTTTTATTCACTATTTAGAAATTAAAATACTATGTAACTTAATACTCAATCGAGAATAAAATCAAAGAAAAATGGTCTATCAATTTGGGAGTGGAAGGGTGTTATGATTTGAATGAGAAACATAGGTTAATATGTTTGAATGGCTGATCTGCAGTGAAGGAAATTCTTTGAGAAAGATCGGGAGGTGTGGCCTTGTTAAAGGAGGTGTTACTAGAAGTGAGCTTGGAGAGTTCAAAAGCTCCTGCCATTTGAACTCTAACTCTCTCTCTCTCTCTCTCTCTCTCTCTCTCTCTCTCTCTCTCTCTCTATCTCTCCTTCTCTCTGTCTCTCTCTGTCTCTCTGACTCTGTCTCTGTCTCTCTCTCTCTCTCTCTCTCTCTCTCTCTCTCTCTCTCTCTCTCTCTCTCTCTCTCTCTCTCTCTCTCTCTCTCTCTCTCTCTCTCTCTCTCTCTCCCTGCCTATGGATCAGAGGTAAGGGCTTAGCTACTACTCTAAGGTCATGCCTATTTGCCTATCTACTTATCTGCTTGTCTGTCTGCTGCCACACTGCTTGTTAGGGGAATCATGAACTTGGAAAGATGAGCTCCCAAATTAATTGCTTTGTTTAATAAGTTGCCCTGGTCATGGTGTTTTGTCATTTTAATAGAAAAGCAACTAGACAGGGGACATGAGTGGCCTTTAGAGAAAGACAACTGGAAGGGGCTGGAGGGAGGAAAGGGTATGAGAAAATAATGTAAACTGGATGGATCTAGAGGATATCATCCTAAGGGAGGTAAGCCAATCTCAAAAGAACATAAATGATATGCTTTCACTGACTAGTGGATATTAGCCCAGAAGCTCAGAATCCTTTTTAGAAGGGGGAACAAAATACCCATGGAAGGATCTACAGAGACAAAGTTCTGAGCAGAGACTGAAGGAATGACCATCCAGAGACTGCCCCACTTAGGGATCCATCCCATAAACAACCACCAAACCCAGACACTATGGCAGATGCCAACAAGAGCTTGCTGACAGGAGGCTGATATAGCTGTCTCTGAGAGGATCTGTCAGTGCCTGGCAAATACAGAAGTGAATGCTCACAATTATACATTGGATGGAGCCCAAGGTTCCCAATGAAGGAGCTAGAGAAAATACCCAAGGAACTGAAGCTCCATAGGAGGAACATCAATATGAACTAACCAGTACCCCCAGAGCTCCTTGGAACTAAACCACCAATAAAAGAAAACACATGGTAGAACTTGTGGCTCTAGCTGTATATGTAGCAGAAGATGGCCTAGTGGGTCATCAATAGAAGGAGAGGCCCTAGATCCTGTGAATGTTCTATGCCCCAGTATAGGGGAAGACAGGATCAGGAATGGGAGTGGGTGAGTGGGATCAGGGGGAGGGGGGAGGTGATTTTCAGAGGGGAAACTAAGAAAGGGGATAACATTTGAAATGTAAATTTAAAAATACCTAGTAAAAAAGAAAACAAATTAATAAAAATATCACAAGACACCGAGATCAACTGATACTAGAAGAGTACAGATATGCACACATAATAAAAAACCATTCTAAATAGTGAATACACTAATGAACTAATTTTGTTTTATAGAAACATTTATTAATTAATTAATTGTAATGTTGGTGATCTAGTCAAGGCCTTATGCAGGCTAGGCAAGCATTCTACAACTGATCAATGCTAACCGCCCCTGCTTCTGATTTTTGTGACAGCAAAATATAGGAAGAAATAGAATCTGCTTTGTTTTTCTTTTTTCTTTTAGAATATACTGTTTCTTTTGAAAGTTTACATTTTTTTTTTACTATAAGCTGAGTGTCCCTTAAAAGAAAGTGCTGTGGATGTGATTCCTACATACTATGCTCTTACATTATGGAAGCTTAAGCACTGTCAGTGTGTGTGGGTCAGAAAAAGCTTCCAAATGCTTGAATTTATGAAATAACTTTGATTATATAATTCACAATGAAATTTACAGTACCTCCAATTTTTAGAATAATACTGACCACAAAGAATTAAGCTCAAAAGAATGTTTCACATTTTAACACAATCTTGTACATTCTTTCTATTCACATAAAATTTTATATGGCCAGTGAGGTGGCTCAGTGGGAAAACAAATAAACAAACAAACAAAAACTCTGCAGCCTGATGACTCCAGTTCAAATCCTGTAACCCACATAGGACAAAAAGAGAATATGTCCCCCTATATTGTCTTCTTACTTTCATACAGCTACCTGTCCCCAAATAAATCAGTGAATTTATTTTAAAAACTGTTCTTTATATTTAAAAATCCTATTTGTTTTTATTTCCTGTGTATGGGTGTTTTGTCTGCATCTATGTGTTCCATGTGGATGACTGCATGGAGGTCAGAGTAAAGTGTCAGATCCTCCACTGTAAACTGCATTGTGGTTGTGAGGACTTGAGCCCACTTCCTCTGGAAGAGCAACCAGTGCTCTTTACAACTGATGCATACCCCCAGATCCCTCTCTTACTATACTGACAATAACATCTTCTATAGAAAATATATGAGAAACAAACTATGCATCCAAGCAAGTAGCACTGTATTTCAAACTATTAAGTCGGTCAATCATTGAGCTATGAAGGACTTACCATAGCAATAACTGCTGCTCCAGCTCCAGCAAGTGCCACAATGAACAAGTGGAAGGTCATATTCAGCTGCAGAAGACAAAACAAAAAAGAACGATACACACACAAATCAAAGTGAGTCACTTACATAGAGAAGAGAGATTGCAACTGCCACTATTATTATATAAAATAATCAGTATTGTCATTAACAAGAGTGAGCTCTTGACAAGTTGTGTGTTTCAACATTAGCATTAAAATGCCCTTCACCTTTCACATCACTTAAACCAGTACCACTGAACCATTTTACTATGATGTCATTGCAATAATGAGATGTCATTTAAAATGATGGATTTTAGTAATTTTATAGGAATATAGTTATGATATATATTTGTAATTTTCAACCTTTATTGAGATGAGTTTCTAGAATGCCTCAAGCATTTATAATTTATTTAAATACACAAAATAACTTTTATACTCTAGTTGCCTGCATAAAACACACAAGCAAAATAATCTCTGTTAGAAAAAAATCAAAATACATTTAACTATAATACACTCTTAAATATCAAAGTGTGTGCTCAAATTCTGACACAAGTAGAGTGCAAAAATACTCACCTCAGTAGATTCACACATCCTCATGAAGTTCTCAGAGGCAGTACAAATTTTCTTTTCCTCTCCAATTGTCACAATCCCTACAATATGGAGAAAATTGTAGATTAGCATTAAAAATGTTTGAAAGAGCCTCAAGAGAGAATCATTTAGCTGTCAAACCTCAACAACTTCCATGTTAAATTGTGTTAAGCAATAATGGAAAAAGTTATTATTATCCATAATAATTGTGCCTAGAATTAGGACTATGAGATATGAAACTAACCCAGCAATTTAAATTTAAACATTTTTATTTTTATAAGAGCTGAGCTCAATCTAACTGCTAGGTGGTTTAGATTTGATTGTAGCTAGTGCATTGTTTTGGTTCATTAGTGTAATGAACCAAATATGGAAGTATCACAATTATTTTAAGGATTATGCCCTAGGGCATATATTAAGTAGATCAAATTTGTTCAGCTTCTCCAAGGCTTTTGTCAGTTTATAAAGACATATTACTCAAATAATTGTCTCTTTTTAGGGCCTGTCAAAACCAGTGTCATTAGCAAGCAGGAGATAAAAGAAGTTGCTCCTTCACTCATACCAACGCTTGCCTGTTGACCTCTGGACCGAATACATCAGGATCACCCACAGCACTTTACAAACACTAACATCTCTAGACTGCAGCACAACTTTAGCACAGAATCTATGAAATTTAGGTCTGGAGTGCTGCAGCAAGCTCATAGGGAAATCACTCCGTCATAAATTGCTTGCTTTGTGAGCTCAGTGACTTGAGCTTGATTCACCTGATCCATATTAGAAAAATCAGGATCTGCTGACACTGAGAAGTAGAGACCTGGGGCACACAGGCAGGGTAGCCTGATCTGCTTTGGAGGTGTCAGAAATGTTAGTAAGTCTGTCTTAAAAAAAAAAAAAAAGGAGGAGGGGAGGAAATGGAAAATACTGAAAAATGACCCCCAAGGGCGTTTTCTAGCTTCCAGTACCATGCATATAGAAACAGACATTCTCTATCTCCACATTAGTAGTTAATATGTATGGGCTTTTAATTTTTAAAATAAGTTGTTTATTGTATGAGTATGACCTCTCTGTGTGTGCGTGTGTGTGTGTGTGTGTGTGTGTGTGTGTGTGTGTGTGTGTGTGCGCATGTGAGTGTAAGCTTGCAATGCCTGTATCAAAATTTGCATTTGGGGACCAAAGGAAAACATCATGACATTATTTAATCCTTTTAGGGCATGAAAGGAAATATGGATTCATGCTGCCTTTGGTCTCTACTGTTGTTTGTTTGTTTTTACATATATCCATTAAATAATAACATATGATAAATTACAGACATCTCAGTCTTTTAGCATGTGATGCCTCTTAGGCCTAGAATGTGTATGCATATTCACATAATCTTGTCTTTATTATATTATTTTAATCAGTTCTTTGATAACTTCACATAATGCATTTTGAGAATATTCACCCACACATACAATCTTCTCCATGGAGTTCTATCCACTGAACTTCATGTCCTCATTTCTTTTTTAAACTCAGGTCCAATTTCTGCTGCCCATATACTTTTCGATATATGGTCATAACTGGCATGTGGACATCTACGTACTATCCCTCTTACAGTGGCTTTAAATGGTAGCCAAGGGTGGAACTTCATTCCCATACTGCCCCTTCACACTGTATTCTGTCCACTTTAAGCTTGCACAAGTATTGCACATGTTATTAAAATTGATATGAGCTCATCTATGTAACTGTCCAGTTGTGTCTGGGAAACACAGTGTTTTTGTAGCAATGCACTGCCTCTGGCTCTTACAATCATTCTACTCCCAGAGGTAGTATGATGCATGCATAGCCTGCAGGGCTGAGTACCCTGCAGTATCTTATTTTCTCTACACTGACCACTTGTGGGTCTCTGGTTTATCTCTATCTAAAAAAAACAAAACAGAGTTATTAATCTATGAGCATAGCAATGTTATTTAGGACATGAACTCACAGGAGCTTTGATGGCATATATAAAGGTTTCAGAATACTAAGTCAGTCAACAACCCCACCATGGTTAAAGGAAGCGATCATAAAATCCTGCAACTAGGATCTAGTAGTAATTTTGATTGCTGCTTGTAGAGGAAGCCTCAGAGTTTTATATATTTTAATGGAGTTTCTGGTAGGCTACTCATGCCAAAGGGAATGGCCATACAAACTCATACACATAGTAGCAGCACTTGTTAGATTCATTGGGTCTTAAAAAATGTTCATGCTGTTGCAACACCTATGAGTTGATGAACACATGCTTTATAGTGTTATAGAAAACACTAAAGCCTTGTATCCTATTTAGAACTTTTGGACTAATACCCACTTATCAGTGAGTGTATACCATGTGGGTTGTGTTGTGATTGGGTTACCTCATTCAGGATGACATTTTCTAGGTCTATCCATTTGCCTGAGAATTTCATGAAATCATTGTTTTTAATAGCTGAGTAATACTCCATTGTGTAAATGTAGCACAATTTCTGTATCCATTCCTCTGTTGAAGGACATCTGGGTTCTTTCCAGCTCCTGGCTATTATAAATAAGGCTGCTATGAACATAGTGAAGCACATGTCCTTGTTACATGTTGGAGCACCTTCAGGGTGTATGCCAAGAGTGGTATAGAAGGGTTCTCAGGTAATACTATGTCCAATTTTCTGAGGACCTGCCAAACTGATTTCCATAGTGGTTGTACCAGCTTGCAATCCCACCAGCAATGGAGGAGTGTTTCTCTTTCTCCTCATCCTCGCCAGTATCTGCTGTCACCTAAGTTTTTGATTTTAGCCATTCTGGCTGGTGTGAGGTGGAATCTCAGGGTTGTCTTGATTCACATTTCCCAGAGAACCAAATAACCCTATTAAAAATGGGTCACAGAGCTAAACAAAGAATTTTCAACTGAGGAATACTGAATGACCGAGAAGCACCTGAAGAAATGTTCAACATCATTAGTTATAATCCCAAGTTTTCCTGTCTCATATTAGAGGATAAGGAAGTGTATCTTCCTTGGAAATCTTCATACTATATATCTCAATTAATACAGTTAACCATGGATCAATAATGTAAGGGCACGGATACCTGATTACACTTGAAAGGGGGGCTTTGAAATTAGGAAAAGGAAACCTGTTTTGACCTGGTATTTTCAGAAATTTCTATCCATTTTAATTTATAAAATGTCCTGAACTACATAGTCAGATATATTTATCTTTGAATTCATATACATGCTGTTTCTAAAGCCATTTACAGCAGTCTAAAGGGAGCTGTTCAAATTGATTTTTGCTGTGTCCCACTATCTACTTACCAAACTGACGCAGGTCCAAGCAGAGATTTGCCCCCTCCACTAGAGTGGTATTCCGGCAGATGGTCCACACATTGAAATACATGTACACAGGCAGTGAGGTGAAAGCTGTGACTCCCAGCCAGGCCAACATGAAGAGGTATGTCAGCATGATAAACTGCAACCGAGGAAAGGTGGAGAGAGAGAAGCCACGTAAGCTACTGCAAAATGAAGACTGAGAGCAGTCTGGATCTTTAAAACAAACAAACAAACACTGCTTCTAGAACTGTGGTGCATACATGCTCAAAAGAACACTATTAGGAATTATAATATGAGAATTTGAAAGTATTTCTCAAAATGCTTCATGAGAATTGAAATGTAAAAAGACTTATGATCCTCTGTATCAACTAAATCTTCTTGATTTATTGTTCAATATATGGTTCTCATACATTTTGTGACATGAGGGCGAATTCCTAAAGCTTTGTTTGTCTGTCACCTCATCTCTTTCACAAAAAAGTTGAAAATGTCTGTTAAGCATCAGAACATGTTCCCAAAGGGCAATGTCTCTTCAACTCTAATGACAATGTGCTGCCTGCTACACTACACATTGCCTCCCAACATATTTCAAATATAAAATACAAAGATCTATTCTCTTACTTAACCTTTAATAAAATGTTGGTCATTGTTATTATGTGTTTGGGGCAGTGCATGCTGCAGTACTATATAAAGGTTAGATGACCGATATATAGTCTCATTAATGTACTAGATGTGGTGATATAAATATATTTCTATACTATAGAAATGCCACTCCCCCTTATTTAAAGACGTTAAGTAAGAGACATGTGGCAATGGAATAAAAATGGCTAGTATTAGGGATGAGATAGGCATAAAAACAAACTTTCAGAATTAGAGTTTCTCAGATTTGATGCTATTAAAAATTGGATCAAATAATTATTGGTCGTGAGGATTGCCCTATAAATTACAGGATGATTAGCAGCAATTATAGCTTTATGTACGGTGTCTCAGTTGCCCAACAAAAATTTCTCAACACCTCCCAAATTAAAAAAAAAATCCCACAGTGGAAAGGGTTGAAAATAAACAGCCAAAGGAGAGGGGATGCAAACCAAATGTGTCTATTGCCATATTAAAAGTGACACTAGAAAGCATTAAAGTATTGAGGATATTATGTTCTAAAAATTATACTGTGTGAAGCTTAATGCAGAAAATCATTAACACTGTGTAAGTTACATTGTACAAATAGAGAGCACTTAAGGAAATTTGGAGAAATATGATCAAAGTATAGAGAGACGTTAATAACACTGCATTATCTGCTCACTATAAGCAGGAATTGATAAATATGTTAACTGCATGAATCATTTCCTCTAAAGTTAAAACTATTTGAATATAAAAGTAACCAAAATATTCTACTAAATTTTTTGATGAAATTTAAAATTAGGGTAATAAAGTTATAAAGAGTCATAAATGATAAAAAAAAATTCCTGGATAATATGACTAATGTATATCTAAATTACAGTTTCCTTTTGTGCTCAGGCATGATCAAGCCTGCATTTCAGAGCAGGTGTCATGAGAGTGGGCAGGCACATCTTCTGCAGTTGACTACATGCTACATAGACACTGAGGAGGCCCACGCAGCTGCTGCTAACCTTCTGGTGTGTTAGTGTGACTGATGACACAATCGCTACTATTGTAGAAAACTAGTGTGGCTCATGATTCACTTTAAAAATAGATACTCAAGATTCCTCTTAAGACATTTGAATGACAGGCAGACAATTATCTGTATATAGATGTGCAAATTCTTCCAAGAATATTTTTACTGTTTGATGATTTTTACCATTCTGAATGAGATGTCACAATTGACTGCAAGTATCTCGCTGGGTGGGACATTCTGTGCCATTTGAGATCAGCTGACAGACTCTTCCCATTGCCCTTCTACTGCTGTAGCATTATGGACTCAGAACTTTAAATATGATGCTCATTTTGTCAAATAGGTCAACCATATTCAAAGAACTAAAATTGCTTTCTAAGGCTCAGGGAAGCACTGCTGTGAGTTATCTGAACAATAAGAAAGCTTATCATTCATTAAAATCATTATACACTATTTATAAGTATAAATTGAATTAATGTCAGAAACTAGATTTTTTTGTAGAGAAATTATTTAGGGGTCACTGAGAACTGAATAAACATGTTTTTGTTTATTTGTTTGTTTGCTTGCTTATGTGTTTTGTTTTTTTAACATCAATCCAAGATCTTCATGTATCTTATTTCCTCTGAATCTGAAATTTAGTGTTACCAATTCAAAGAATTTAGGTGGTAATCCCTAAGTCATATTATTGAACTTGTAATTCATGGATATGCAGTAAGAGTTTCCCCCAGACAGAAATATGTGTCTACAATTAAACCAGGTCACATCACAGAATTGGTTACAAGCTGTTCAACATAAAGATTTACAGCTAACTGGCGTTTTTACTTTTTCATTGTGACTGAAGAGACAGAAATTTACATGCATATGCATTGCCTATAGATTAGGGAAAATATTTTCCTTTATTTTGCGTGGTGACCTAAGGATCATTAAAATAACAAGAAACCAATACATATTTCCTTTTGTACAAACTAAATTAGTTGCAGTGCATATTATTTGAAAATTTAAAACCAACATTTCACAACAAAGACTTTTAATTTAGAACTCTTATTATGAAGTTGTAGGATTGCCATCCTTTAAGGACATGTCACTGCATTAAACAATAACATACCCAAGCGCTCACACATCTGCCACAGGTGGTGATTTTGAAGTCTCCATAGAGATCTTTGATGGCCCCAGTAGTGAAGAAACCTTCTACCATCAGCAAAATGCCATAGACAAAGAAAGCAGCAGCAATACCATAGATCACATACTTAAAGATGTCAATCCTGGGAACAGAGAAGAAAACCAAAAGCAAGGTGATTTATTCCAATGGCTTTTGCCATTTATTTATAAAAAGCGATCCTTATATGTTCATGGATCCTTTGCAATGAAAGAAGGATATGCACAGATTCAAGTGTCCAGAACCTCAGCACAGATCACAGAGGAGCTATTGTCAGGGAATGGCTATTGGGAGAGGGAATGTCACCTTTATTCAGGGATATGTACACTGAGAGGCTGGACAGATTTCTATATATGGTCTCACACTTACACACATGCAGGCAATATTAAGTGGAGTCAGTGAGTATTAAATTAAATAATAAAGAAGGAGAGTAAATGAGCTTCAAAGGAGAAAAGTGGAGGAAGGTAGGGGAGGAACTGCAGAGGAGGACAGAGGGCAGTGGACTGATTTGGATCTGAACACATTATATTAAGTGAAATATTTGATAATAAAACTGGTATAGAAGAACAGTGATAACCATAATAGTAAGTGGATTATAAAACATGTATATAGGCCCAATGTCTGTCTGTAAATTTAGCTCTGCCAACAAGAGCTTTTGTGTATGTAGGCTTCTTCCTCATCCTCTACACTCTCCCTTGTTCTCTGGTCACATTAATGATGTATATGAAACAATGTTAGACATCTAATTTAATCACTGTCCTTGTACTGAGTAGTTTATTTCACGTAACATGAACTTTTTGCAATTCATCCATATCTGATTACATGGCAGGGTTTACTTTCGAAAGTAAATAGTCAATATTAGTTCACTGTATATATACTATATTTTCTTTACATAGATGTTCATCTGTGAACATGTAAGTTGTTTTATACTATGGCCTATGAAAGCTGATGCAATGAGCAGGGTAGACCATCTATACTTTGTCATTTCGTTTTTAAGTACATTTGATTTAACGTCTATCATAAAATATCATTAGTATTTTCTGGCAACAATAGTAGCAATAATAAAAAGGAAGAGAATTCTCCATGTAAATGAAAAATAAACTTTTCTGCCAGAATCACAAATATTAAATAGAAATGATCCAGAAATCTCTGCAGCATAATTCCTTGGAGATTTATAACAATAATTCTTGCCTTCTTGTAGTTGCTAAAAGTACTGTAAAAACATACTAAAATTATATTTAGAAAATATAAACATATTTACACAGAGAACTGATGCATTCTTGATAGCTAGAGTTAAACAGAAGTAGATAGTAATGGGTCAATGAGAGGTAATATACTTTCTTCCTGTAGCTGTGTATTTAGGAGATCAATGATCATTAAATTTATAAAAAGAATTAGCATGTTTGTGAAGATGTTTCAACTTTCAGATCTTTGTTTTGAAACTATCTATTCTGTGCTTATGCTTCATATAATACCTTCTTAACTCATAGAAATATTTATCACCATAGTTGTATCCTGTAGTGGAAGAATATTCTATGAGGGCTAATTTTCATACATTATCTCTACTAGCAAGTAGTTCAGTTCACAGTCAGTGTAGTAAGAATTGCAGATATGTTAATGACATTCAGATGTGGTGATACCACCAACTTGGTGCTCTATGTTACTTACCCTAAGGAATAGATCATGTACAATAATTGGACTATATGCTTTATACGTCATATGCATATGACATTTACTCTTAATACAACCTCAATATTGAAGTAGCTGAGGAATGGATTTAATGAATATAGCAAAGATTTATAATACCGTCAATAAACTTATTCATTTTCACTGAACTCCCCAAACTCCTTCATAATTATGATTTCTATGATTTTTTACCTAACAAGATTTTTACTCAGTTTTTTAAGGAGGAGAAACCACTCTAAAGATGGAGGCAGATTGGAATGACGTGGCTTCAAGCCAGTACATCACCTTTCCTTCTTGAACTATGACCCTAATGATGCATGCACAGTAGTGTACATTTTGAATTGAACATGCTTAAGAATGTACTCACCTAAAATATGTATATAGTATATATATAGTGTATGCATATGTATATGTAGAGATTATCTGAAAAAAACATAGGGAAGGACACTGATATGGAGATAAATCTCATGCTACCTTTACCTGCTGTGTGTAATAAATATTTATTTATTTTTCTTGCTTTCTTATTTCTTAGTAGGACTTACTTTAGCTTTGCATTCATAAAGGTCTGAACCTATTAAGTTTAATGAAAAAAATGACACTCTTGTAATATCCCACCTCTCAGACTCTCCTTGCAAATCTTTTCAAAATTCTCAATATTTGTTTATAAAAACCACTGAAAATTAAAAAAAAATAACATGTGCTTTCTGCATAGAAATGGATTAAAAAGAAAAACAGTTATCAGCATTTGTCCTTTTAATTTCTTATATAAATTTTAATTCTGTTACTTTGAAAACTTGCACTTTAGCAATGCATTATGACATTGAAGAGAACATATTTTCAGTGGTTTCCAAAGTTATAACATGTTTTACAGTATGGGAGAGACACATTTTCCCTACTCTCTACCTTTATCAGTGGTGTAAAGAATAGTAGCCTTCAAAGGTGTCTATATGCTACTTCCCAGCAAGTGCTCAAGAGACCCTTTGCATGTTCAAGAGGATTTTTCAGTTGTGTTTAATGATCACCAGATAGGAAATATATCTTCAAGTAAAGGGATGGGTTCAATATAATAGTGTGAATCTTTAAAATGAAAGATGGAAGAATGTCACTATAAAATTCAGAGAGAGATTTCCAGGATGCCACATGCCTGGCTCTGAAGATGGTAAGAGGCAAGGAGCCAAGAATGCAGGTGGCTTGTGTGAGATGGAACAACTCCAGAGATTCCAGATGGAGCCCAGTTTTGCCAGCATCTTGATTTCAGCCCATTACAATAAACCTAGTAAGACCTGCTTCATATTTTTGACCTCTAAAACTGTGAAAGAATCAATTTCTTAGTTTTAAGAATCATAGTTTCTGGTTTTGTAAAAGCATCTTTACCGATTAGTAGCATAAAAAAATGCTTTGTGAAAATGTACATTATTTGCCTATTATTTCAGAAGTCATTAATTCAAAAAGATTTTCCTAACACTAGTTTTACCTATGAAATAAAGAATGCTCTGATGTCCAAAGCTAATCAGTAATCTGCATGAACTCTAATTTGTCTGCATTGAACCATTATTGTAAGTAGAAGGTGCAAGTGTTTGGTTTGCCTACCAACACTGCAGATGATTAGAGAAAGTTTACAGATTGCCATAGCTTCAAAGCCTTAATTTATCATGCCTTAGCCTTATCTTATCTCCTTGATTCAACCATTAAAATATCAGTAACTGTTTTACTTTTTAATAATTCCCAGAAAATAAACATGAAAAATAAAAATGTAGACATTATAAATTTATAAGGTTAGTTGGGAATAAAACATTGAATCTATTTCAGGTTAGTGCTTACTTCATTTTTAAAGGATTAAATAATTCATAATCTGGAAAACTAATTTTGATACATTAATATAATGTCAAAGATAAAATATTTTAAAAATAAATATTCTCTGTCTGTAAATCAATATTATCAGATCCTGAACCTTTACTAATATTTTTTAAATACCACCCTTAAAAATAAATTATAGAGAGTTTTATTTAAGAGTAAAGCTAACATGTGACCAAACTTTAAGATATTTATTTAATATGCCAAACTATTTAGCAATTAAGTATTTGGATCACCTTTTGACACCCAATTTTTGACATATCCATATTTCGTCTATAAATTTGTTGTATAATGATAAAGTACTTAGCCTCCTCTTGCTTGCTTTGTGAAAAGATGAGTAAAGGACACAGCAGTGACACACTGTCAAAAGCTCTCCCAGGTAAGAGATTCTGGGTCAAAAGTTATGAGAGTTCCTCTTTAGCACAAAGCAGACATCGAGTCATTTCCAGAGTGTGTGAGTCCAAGTGGTTGTGCTAATATGTAGATGTTGTTGAAGTGGGAGGATAAGGGGAGAAGGACATAAAATTATAAACTTATCACAAGTTGGGAGCCAACACATGATGTGGATTTGAAGAACCAAATCAACATATCAATGGCTAAAATCCTTCTATGAAAACAACTAATAATGATAAACAGAGATGTTTAAAAATCTAAAAACACTAAAAAAAAAAAAA
>LR750849.1:17500-235641 GCA_902729485.2 Mus minutoides | reverse complement strand
CCGGCGTTCCCCTGTATTGGGGCATATAAAGTCTGCATAACCAAGGGGCCTCTCTTCCCACTGATGGCCAACTAGGCCATCCTCTTCTATATATGCAGCTAGAGACACGAGCCCAGGGGGTACTAGTTAGTTCATGGTTATTCTTCTACCTATAGGGTTGAAGACCCCTTCAGCTCCTTGGGTACTTTCTCTAGCTCCTATTAAACATACTGTTGAAAACAATCTGCTTAGAGTTTATGGATGATAAAGAAATTTAGCAACATTGTATACTGGTTTTGAGACAGGGTCTTCTATGCAGCTTTGAAGCTATGTAGATTGAAGCTGGATTTAAACTCACAGAGGTCTACCTGCCTCTTTTCCCCAAGTTCTGAGATTAAAGGTGCCAGCTACTACACGTGGCCCTTAAGATTGCACAGTTTTGATAGTATAATTATAGGATAGTTTTCTGCTACTAAGGAGTTTTTAGATTTTAGTATGACACCAAGAATGGACTTGGATAAATCAGAACTGCGGTTGATTATTTTTACCCAGAAGGATGTGGTGAAAGAGCAATGGTGCCACAAACCACCTGACAGCTAGTACAATTTGAAAATATAAATAATCTGATTACAGAAAGTGTGAGTATGCAGTAAGAATAATAAGAAAGAAAAGAAATGAGTATTTCAAACTTATACAATGAAGCAGCATCATATAAATGCAAGTAGTGTCAAGGCTAACAAACATGAGTGGTTCAGGGACAGATAGTTTTTTGTATTTTAAAAATGTACAATAATAAGGAATTTCTCACTATGATTATGAAATCACACAATAGGTGATGAGAGTTAACTTATTTGGAAATAAGTAAGTAAACCCCAAAGACTAGTTATCTATGCTATTAAACAGGCTGAAACCAGTAAAAAAAAAAAGACTTTTACTTCCAGACTTCTTGAGTTATGTTTACAAAAAAGTATTATTTCAACATCATCATAATTTCTACTCTAATAGTTTACATTTTAGGGGAGAAAAAAAAAGACACAATTGGTATCTTCAGAAATGCTTCTCAATATTTATTTTTTATATTACAGAAGATCTCAAGAATCTTTAACAATATTTGCAATATTTCCTGTGATGTAGAGAAAGTAAGATAATATGTTCATGGCTGGGTTAAAATTTTGAAGTATCTAATCTTGCTTAGAATTTTATAACTTTTCTACAATTAACAGCCAAGGCTAGATTTGTGCCTGCCCCCATCCTCTGTCATTCCACTATCTTTTTAAAAGAAGAATCTGTTCAAATTCCAAGAGCAAGGCAAAACTTTCCTGCTTCATGGTAATTTAATTCATGTAGAAGCTTGGTAAAAAGCTCTATTAATTTGGTCTCATATTCTATACAAAGTACTTTGTGTTGGCTGACAGATCAATCCCTTTCTGAATCATGTTTGCCTCATGTAAGTATTTTATTTTTGTTTGTTTACTATTGTTTTGGTTTAGTTTTTTTCTCAGCATCTCTTTACCTAGCTAGGCCTATATTTATTTAGGAAAAAAAACTGTAAACAACATAATGCACTTCTCAAAAGGTGATGTAAAGAATGACTTACATAGTGAAAACATCCAGTGTGTCTCCAGCAGTCCTTGCCATCTCAAAGTAGGTCTGCAGAATGTTGACTGTTCCAGAAAGGGCTTCATGACCACAGCCACAGAAGAGAGCAACGCCTGCATACAGCAGGATGGTTGCAATCAGAGAAGCGTAGGGAATACCTCCCAGGCATTTAATGCAGCACTCGAAGCACCCTGTAGAACAACAACAAAAGAAGGAAAATTCATGTTATTTATTCATCTTGGTAAAATGTTTCTATGACCTCAACCTTATAGGAAATCATATTAGTATTGATAGATGATTCCAGGTCAACCACATTAAATCAAGCCCTAGGGGGTCTTGGAAAGAATGAAGATGAAGTCCATTGTTATAGTCCATTCTCCACCATCAAGTGGATGCTGCCAAGGTTCAGGATTTCATCTTCTACCCTAGTCCTACTGAGGTTCTTCTTTTCTAACCAGACTCATTATAAACCATTACACAGGCATGCATATTATTCTGTTTTCAATTAATTGCTCTCGTATTTCATGTTTCTTTTTCTTTTCTTTTTTTTTTACTTAAGGAATATCTATTTCTTAGAACTATGTATGCAATTTTCAGACTATTATTTGAAAACTGTAGTACTCTGCAAATCCAACTAACTGAGTTTTGACCTACAAAATCCAAAAGTAGAGAAGAAAAAAATCAGGAAGCATTAGAATACGTTCCAAATAGTAAAGGAATTAAAGTTGAGTCCTGAGTTCATATATGTGCGCTACATACACAATGACTCATAATGAAAAATCTATTTATAGATTTTGGTTGAAAAGAAAAGAAAAAGATCTGGACACAGTTGAAAGGAGAGAACATGGAGAGCATAATACTGATCCCATTACTGTGATTTTTAACAACTTCAATCTTTTGACCTTATAAGAAATGGGGAAAATAAGAGGATGACCTTATACTGTTCTTGTGATGTTAAAATGAGACAATATATAAAAATAATACTGTATGACAAAGAACTCCATAAATGTAAGCTGCTATCATTACATGTAATTCAACTTGAGGATGGCATTGATACTTCAGCGTGAAATTTATTTGCTCCATATACACTTTATATATGTGGCCTGAAGGTAACTATGTAATATTTTTAGTAGGTCTACATTCTAATTGTGTCCTGTCATATGAGGTTAGTTCTTAGACCTTTCAATGGCAGCACTGGATCAGGGCTAAAAACGTTACATATTTGGGAGGAGTTTGTCTTTCAGATTATAGTACTTTTTGGTTATTGATCCTTTATCTTTATAAATCTAAATCTTTAATTTTTATATATGCAATAACATGTAAAACTGGAGATTCAAAAGTTCCTTTGTGAAGTGGCTTTATGTTTGGAGAATGAGCTAGTGTATTATTTTGATATAGCTCATTAAATAGGCTTAGAGAATCATAACCCATAAGATTTCCTTCAGAAGAAATTTATACAGGAGCTCAACTACCTCCCCAGTTCTGTTGCTCTTTCTTGTGAAGCAACAAATATTTCCTGAACATGTATCCTTCACACACACACACACATACACACACACACACACACACACACACACACACACACACAAACACAATGAGAGAAGGAGAGGGAGGGAGACAGAGAGAGGGAGGGAGAGGGAGAGAGGGAGAAGGACAAGGAGATGGAGGAGAATGAATATAGGGAATTAGAAAAGGTTAGAACAGCTTGAAACTTCATATAGTAGAAAAAATTCACCAGCAGATGGCCGACACCAGTGTGTGTAGTATCTGAATGTCATTGAGCCCAGTTTTGGGTAGAGACTAACAGGATCACAGTAAAAAAACTAGACTATTTTCTTTCAATAATATCTCCTTTCCATCTCAGTAATTACTTAAAATTAAAGGGAAAAACAAGTTAAATTAGTACTAACAAGAGGAACGACTTCCTAGTCTGTCATTCACCAAATGGCTGCAATGACTTTGAATCCTAGTTTTGTGGTTCCATTTTGTTTGTTTGTTTGTTTGTTTTATATTCTCAAAGCATTTGATAGCCATGTAAGGATTCTGCTGCAGACTCCTTATAATGTCAAAACCAATGCTGGTGCTTAACATATTCATCTGCTTCTAAGCTCAACGACAAAGAGAAAATAATAAATATTGAATGTCATTGTCTTTGCTTTATCCTAGAGCATAGATTTTTACAGGAGAATAAAATAGGAAACCAGAATAACTTTAGAACAGATAAAATAAAAACATAAAATTTATTACCAAAATGATCACTTAGGACTTCTGTTTAATTTTATTCCCAATAAAAATTAAACAGACTAGGTTGTACTTAGTTCATCTTTAGCCTACTGTGCTGTATGTGGCACATTAGCTTCTGTGGCAGGTTTTATCTCCCCAAGAAGAAATGTGCTCATAAACCGAAATATCAAGTGCAAATTTAACTTGCTAGTACCTTCCAAATTTAGAAACATATAAGACAAAATTCTAACACTAGAGAAAAACCAAAGTTGAGGACCCTGAGTTAATACACATTTTGAAAATAGTTCAGTGTCCAAAGACACCAATCCTTATTCCATGTGTAAACATTGCCATATAAATTGCTCAGAATTATGTTACCTTTGCTGACAAATACAAGTGCCTGTAAATTCCCATTTCTGTATGACAGAAATATTCACAGTAGAAAAATTTAAGTGTTGACCCTCTGCAAAACTTTTGTTCAAATTTAAATCCTTAAGTGTCCCACTGGGGACATATTGAGCTTGTAAGGAACTACATCCTCGTCAAACTCATTCTTCCTAGGAGTCTGGGCAGAGTTGCCTACTGCATTTAAAGAAGTCTTTTTGAGCTCCCATATGGAGAACCAGCACATCATTTCAGCATTCTCTCCAGCTGCCAGAATCCCACATAGTTGCTGGCAGGGGAGCTTCTTTCCACCCACAGTGAGAAACAGCCTTGGCAGATCAGAAGCATCGCCATGGCAACCATGCCTCTGGGCCAGGATGCACTCCCAATAATCACTGTCGAAGGCTGAGGATTCTGCTATCCCCCATCATCATGCTTTTACTGAACCTAAAGTGCAAAAACACTCTATTAAATGAATATTAATGAAGTATAGTAAGTGGGCTTCTGGCACTGGAGGGAATAGATTTCTTGAGAAAAATCTCTATAAAAACAGTAATGATCACTTTGTATATTTTCAACACTACATATTACGAGAATCAGGCCTTTTAATTCTCAAATAAAGCTAAGGTTCAAATATTGATAGAGAATTGGCGTGCTATATCCATGTGTGCACACAGAAGCATTTATTATATCCAGTTTCTGGGTATAGCCTCCCAAGTAAAATGATGTTATATTGTCGGATTTAAGATGAAGATAAACATTAAAGGATTCAGGAAGCTCTGTTTTCAACACACCTTTAATATTAGTATTTTTTCCCACAATTTAATAAGGGTATAAAGTGGCTTATTCCAGTGTAAATTTTGCAAAGGAATCAGAAACTACCCTGATACGGTTGTTTTAAAAAGATGTATATTTATCTTCTCATACACTATACAATCAGTTTACCTCTATTTAAATATTGACAAGTAAGCACAATTATTTCTCATGCTATACCAAAGTGAAAAACAAGAACTAAAAGAACAAGAAAGAAAAAAGTAAATTAAAAAAAGCTAGACAACAGAAAAGAGAGACCAACAAAGTAAAGATTATCACACTAAAAGTAACTCATTGATTTTTTTTTCCAGTATCCTTTATTGAGGAGATGTTTCTTTCTGTATTAAAAATCCCCTACCTTAGACATTATCCAGTAGGCAGAGAGGCCCTCTGGTTTATAAGCTATCTATTCTTCTCCATTACAGACTCTCAGCCTCTCTCTCCTTCTCCCTCTCCTCTCTCCCTTCCTTTCCTTTCTCACTCTCTCTCCTCTCCTCCTCTCTCTCTTCTCCTTTTCCTTCTCCCTCTACTCTCTCCCTCCCTCTTCTCTCCCTTTCCCTCTCCTTCCCTCTCCTCTCCTCTCCCTGCCTCTCCACTTGCCCTCTCCTGTCCCCTCTTCCAGTCCCTCTCCCTGCCTCTCCTCTCTCCCTCCCTCTCCTCTCTCCTTCCTTCTCTTCTCTCTTCTCCCTTCCTTCTCTCCTCTCTCCTCTCTCTCCCTATTCTCTCTCCCTCTCCTCTCCCTCTCCTTTTGCTTTCCCTCTCTCTTCTCCCCATTCCTCTCCCCCTCTCTCAGTCAATACCACCTCTCATCACATCTCATCTAATCTAATCTCATCTCATACATGATTACATCTCATCAATAATCTATCACTTCCTGTCTTGATTTATGGTGGAGGAAACTGCTCCCATGCCATTATTCTCATGCTTGCCATTCCCATTTACCCTTCACTTACTTTGTCCTGTACATTTTAGAGATTCTGTATAGTAGCTCAGTAGATGTTGATTGGAATTTTCATATTTATTTCAGAACTATAAACCTTAAATTATTTTCTAGGTCCTGAGAATAACTTTGTAATATTTTGTTATTTTTGTTGATAACCATGTCGTCTATGAATATTCTAAGTGCTATTTCTGTCTTTTCAACACTTGTACATTGTCATTTATAGTTTTTGTTATCTTATTCTGTTAAGTAAAATGAATGAAATGTTAAGAAAAAGGTATCTTGTATTTCTAAGGTACAAACAATATTTTGTTATTAACTTAATGTTGCTTTCTTTATCTTTTTGTTTTGAATTCTAAAACATGCTTTTCTACCACATGTAAATTCTATTTATGATACTTTTCTATTGCCAGCCATATCAATATTTTTCCTATTTTTTATTCACTTTTACTTGACTTTATTATTTTATTTCAAAACACAACAATCATGATAATTTTTACTACATAGCTAACATTTTTACCTGACTATAATTTTTTATGGGAAACTTTTGTTTTTATTAGTCCGCTAAGCATATAATGATTTAATCCTTATAGAGATGCCAGAGATGATGCTAGTGGAAATTAACAAAATCAATATTAAATAAGTAGGATATAGATAAGGAGCACATTGTTAAAATAGGATTTATGAGTATTTATTTATGAAAAGTGTGAAGAAATTTTGAGTAAAGAAGATAGATCAGGAATATTAAAATTTTGATATCAGACTTTGATAAGGAGGTCAGGGGATGAGTAAATGCGGAAACATCTACAACATATCTAAAAGATGTGAAGGTATATTAAATAAAACATCGTAATGTAACTCTTCTCTTTAATAGGAGACAAAATGGCAAAGAAAATAGCTATACCATGGTAAACCACTAAGACAAAGATGGAAATTGGATAAAAAGCAATATAGGAGATTCAAGGAAGAAGCAGCCTTCATTACCAAGTGTGAGATGTGTCAATAACAAGGGTGAAAAAGAGGTTGGAATTTCATAGAATAGTTAATATGAATCGGTTGCCTGGAAGTTGAGAAGATAAGCTTCCAGCTACTCAGGGACCATGAAGTTGCCTTTTGATGATTGCCTGCTCAGTGGTCTAAATCCCATTCACTAAAGCTGCGGGGCAGCATGCTAAAACCTAGAAGCCCCTGAGGCCTGATGCTGGATTACATTGCTCCAAGGAGTCTTCAAATTTCAAAAGGAAGACCACAGAAATCAATTTGGGTATTAGACAAATCTCAGTAATCGATGGTAGTCTTAGCATTATCTTCAGAAGTGGGAAATGAGAGATTATTGGCTCAAGTTAAAATATTAATAAACATCTACATCCTTCACCTCTTTTAAAAGTGTCACTTCAGCTTCTAGTTTAGCCTTTGCATTTTAATAGAACAGAGCCCAGCTAATTTTCTCCTATCATATTATAGATGGAAATACATCCCCTGATGGGATTGAGAGATCCGTGACAGGAATTCACAGGGCTAAGCTCGTTCCATATGCTCATTCCTTTTGCATGCCTGGCCTAGTCAGGGACACTGAGTCACTATTTGAATTATAAGTGAAAGTTTTCTTGAGTGTCTATTAGTTCTATATACTTTTTATGTAGAATTGAATAAAATTATTATTATTTGGATGCCACTTTTTCCTACATGTTAATGAGCTGAAAATTTAAATATTTAATGCTGTTTCAGAAATTTCAATAAATATCATATCAAAATACACATTATTTAATCTATCTAGTGTTCACAATATTATTTAGTAAATCAGAATCACTGACATTAGGCTTCAAATGTAAAAAGTACCCAAATATTAGTGGATATATGGCTCCTTATAAAGTAGAAGATAATTGAAATATGAACAAAACTAGTTCAAACAGTATATTAGATTATAACTCAAACGAGTAAAAATTCCAAAATATTGTCTTTAACATTATTTTAAACATTGCTTTCTTCAAATCGTGTACAGAACTCGGCTTGTTATAAAATCTGTGGTTTGCCATCCCAATCATAACCTTAGCACTGCTGAAGTCACAACAGAAATACAGTTTAGAACTTTGAACCCAGCAGATAGGCAACAACACCAACCAAAACAACTAAAACCAAATCCACAAAGTCCACAGTTCTGGGAAAGTCTCAGAAGGTTCTCACTTTGCTTTTTGGCTTCTGTAGTTCTGCCTTCAGCTAACTGTTCTCCCTAACTAAAGTGTATCAAGTCAGGTTGTGTGTTCTAGGTGGGCTTAAGAGCCCACCCTGTAAAAGAAAGGCTCAGGGCTACATTGGAGTCCAAAACCCCAAGAGTAGTCACTGGCAGCCTAGTAAGGATTCTCTTGGTTTACACCTGGACCTGTGTATTAGTTAGTAGTCTTCTCTGGTGGATATTTTACAATGCCATGTTTTTCATGGCATTGCCAAAATAGTGTACTCCGATGACGGACAGGTTATGACCTTAAATATTTTAGTCATTGCTACAATACTGTACTTAAATCGCTTCCTAATTCAAAGGAAAAATAAACAAGTTAAAAGAATCTTCTATTTTGGGAGGCATTCTTTTGTCCTCTTACCTTTATAGTTAATTAACAATATCACCAGTTATATCCCAACTAAAGACCCCGGAGTCCCATCATTGGGAACCCAACACTTTCATCATCTTTTAGCAGGTTCTGATGTACATAATCATGATATTTTAAGAGCTATCTGTAAACTAGGGGACATAAAAACCATTGTGATTAAACAAGTATCACTATGAGAAATTATGTCAAGAAGCTGATTAGAATGTACATCGTACAACTTAGCACAACACTGAATTTTCTTTGAACACCTGTGTCACAGAAACATGGTTAAGACTACCACTACATTGACTGATGTCATCTATCAGCTTCTTTTTTTTTCTTTTTTAGATATTTTCTTCATTTACATTTCAAATGCTATCCCGAAAGTCCCCTATGCCCTCCCCCAGCCCTGCTCACCAACACACCCACTCTCTCTTCCTGGCCCTGGTGTTCCCCTATACTGGGGCATATGATCTTCCTTAGACCTCTCCTCCCATTGATGGCCTACTAGGCCATCCTCTGCTACATATGTAACTAGAGACACAGTTCTGTGGGGTACTGGTTAGTTCATATTGTTGATCCTCTAATAGGGTTGCCGACCACTTTAGCTTCTTAGGTACTTTCTCTAGCTCCTTCTTTACGGGCCCTGTGTTCCACCCAAAAACTGACTGAGCATACACTTCTGTATTTGCCAGGCACTGGCATAGCCTCACAAGAGATAGCTATATCAGGGTCCTGTCAGCAAAATCTTGCTGACATATGCAATAGTGTCTGGGTTGGGTGGTAGTATATGAGATGGATCCCTAGGTGGGGCAGTCTCTGGATGGTCCTTTCTTCCCTGTCAGCTCTGAACTTTATGAAATTCAAGAAGAAGAAAGACCAAAATGTGGATACTTCATTCCTTCTTAGAATGGGGAACAAAATACTCATGGAAAGAGTTACATCTATCAACTTCTTGTGAACCATGTTACAGCTAATGATTATTGAGAACAGATACTGAAATGTATTTGAAAGGCTGTTTACTGTGAGTCTTTTTAGTAAATTTTCATTTTTATCTTAAACTTAGTTATTACTATTTAAGATACAGATAGTTTGTTAGAATTATATTGCAAATTACAGAACATTCTGTACTGGTCAACATGACTTAGCAAAAAGAATGTTTTGATTAATTAGCTTGTTTCCTCTAGGCAGAAAGCTAATTGCTTCATTAATGATTAGAACCATACACTTCTAGCTGTGATAAATAATCCCACAGGGTAAAGGAACAGTCAGGGGGAGACATGTTTCAAATATGGAAAAATAACAACAAAACAAAAGTTTTAGGAGGAAAATGTTTGAGGCATATTAAGTCTGGTCTGATTTCCGAACATATGTAAGTTTTTTTTTGTAGATCCCAGATTGCTTACTTACATGGTGTCTGGAGATTCAGTCAAAGTTTTCACCTATTCTTGCAATAAATACATTGTTGATATAAACCACCTAAATTGAATGGTTTGCTCCCTCATGACCTTCAAAGATTACCTCAAAATTTTATTTGTTCATTCATGTACTTGGACATTTGCTTGTTGGTTGCAATATCCACTGCCTAACAAATTCTCTTAAATTTAGCTAGAAATAACAATTTACTGCTTTCTCATAATTTGATGAGTTTACTGGACTCAACAGGGCAGCTCTCTCTGCACGCAATTGTGGCTAGGAGATGCTCAGACCTGTGTCAATTGAATGAAAGTTAAGTTAAGTTAAGTTAAGCTGGATGTGCAGGATAGAGTCTCCATCACAAGTTTGGAAGCTGCATGTGTGGGGAGTCTGGGGTTTATAGGAGCAAAGAATCAGAGATATTTTGTATCCATAAGTACTTAAACCTGATTTGAATACATTTGCTTTCAAAATTCTACTTTGATAATTATACCACTGTATATGTATGTTTTCAGTATGACTCTGAACAAAGCTCAAAATAAAATACAAATTACACACCAAGACAACAGAACAGTACCAACAAAGCACCCTACGACTTAGAATCATTAAATGAGAAAAATCTGAGAAGAAAAGTAAAGAACATCTGCTTTTAAGGCAACTAATTTTGGGAAATAGTTGCTTTGCTTTTTTTTTTTTTTTTACCTAAATAAATTTATTAGCTGTAGTTATTTATTAGTATTCAATAAAATTTTATATAACTCTGAAAGCCATTACTAAATATTGCTCCAGATTAATGTGGCATCTGGGGGATGAGTCTCCTGGACTCAGATAACAATGCAGGAAATGGCTATACTTTGTTTGATACCACATGGCACCAATTCACTTACTGGAGGAACTAAAGCCTTCTATTACACAAACATCTAGCAAAATACCTTCTCTTCATTGGCAGAATGGTAGACTTCACATGATCATAAAGTATCTTAGTTACTAATAAAAGTTAAGCTTCAAATTTAATTTGGTTCTATAGTATGATTACAAAGAATGAGCCTTCCTAGATTTATAAAATGTTTCTTTGAGTAAAATTTTATAATATAGTATAGAAGTAGTGGATTTACATTTCATTTCTATATATTTAATATACATGATTAATTAACATAAATAAACATTACACAAGAGTTTTTAAAAATATGCATTTCTCAAGGAAACTTAGAAAGTTAGCAAAACCTCTCAACAATTCCTATGTAAAATCAAGTATGTTTTAGTAATATCTTGACTATATGATGAACCATATGTATCACAAAATAAACTGTGTTGTATATATCACTGGGATGCTATAACTGAACTATTTATAGTATAGCAAGTATATGAATCTTTGCAAGAAGATAAATGCATTACTTGTAGTTCATATTGTTAATGTAATTTTGTATTACATTAATTTATATATTTAACTTATATTTTTGTGTTTGTGTTTTCATGCATATGTATGCACGAATGCCTTGGAGTTTTATGTGTGGAGGTCAGAGAACAATTTCTAGAAGTGGGTTCTGTGCTCCCACCACGTGGGGCTGTGAATGAGGCTCAGATACTCAGGTATGACTGAGTATCTTCCTCTACCCTAAGCTATCCCTTGGGTCCCATATGGTTATTTTCAAATCATAAAATAAGACATAAAAAATAAAGACTAATCCCAAGAGAATGTTTACATTCTTAAACCTAGAATGTTGTGAAAAATATATTGGTCATTGCTGAAGCCATATAATATAACACAAATAATATATGTAGACTTAAACATTTTTTTCTCTAGGTTAATTTAGAATTTTTGAACTTTCATATTTACACCAAATTTAAAAGATCATATCTTTCAAAAGTAGATAGGTAAAATTTTCTTTCATAGTTATTACAATATATCAAAAGTGGATGCAAGAAAAAAACATTTAAATTGTATTTTCAAGTAGTACTCTTATATTGAAACATTGCTTCAAATACCCAGCGAACAAAATAAATTTTATAGATAATCTTTAACTATTTTGTTTTATGATAATATTGTGAGGATATTCAAAATGTGGGTATAATAATTGTTTCAGGACAATTAGAGTACAATCACCATTATAAGCTGAGAGGAACATTCATTTTCTTTCTACTGACGCTTTTGCCTGTGAGAACCTGAAAATTATCTATGCTCCTTTGAAATCTGACAGAGGCTGATGGCAGCCCTTCGAGGAAGAGCTGCTGTAGCAGATGCTCTCTTCTCTCAAGCATCAGAGCTTCTGACTGCATTTTATGTCAAAAGAATAATGTTTTTGTTCTCTCTCCTAAACAACTCCTTTCCTGATGCTTATTAAAAGGCATTATTTCCAGATGCCTTGTTCTTTAAAATTCATCCAGTACATTATCTTTTTAAAGTTTTGGAGCAAATGTTGGTTTTATCTGAGCCAAACCACAGACTGTCATTTTGTTGCTTCTATTACAATTTGAATGAGGACCGTGATCATGAAAGACAAATGCACGCTTTTTTATTACTGCAATTTCACCCCTAATTTGTCCCATATCCCAAATGCTTGACGTCTTTTGCTTCTTTTGATCATTTCCGATATGAACCTTAGACAGCGTGGGCTGAAAAGGAAAGATTTAAGGTGGGAACCCCACAAAACATCCTGTGAACCTGCCACAGCCAAGCCTGCCTGGTAGCTGTTTTTGTATTCTGCTCACCACGGGGTACATCTTTAAGAGAACTCAGCCTATGGATGAAACCTGCTCTCCACATAAGTCTTTTTCTTTTGAGTTACTAATCCTCAGAATTCATGAATACACACAAAGCTTATTTTCAGCTTCTTCCAGCCACCTCTGGCGATGGGGAAGCAAAAACAAGAATTGCTGTAAGGCTGGTAAGAGACTGTCTATGGAGTATGTGACAAAGCAAACATAGTCAATAAGATATTCATTCCTTACAACCTCTAACAGATAGATCTTGGTTTGATTGATAACTCTCGAGACCAGAGGCCATGTTTTACACATCTTTGTGTATGCAGCATTTCAAACAGTTTCACTTAGGAAGACAGGACACACTGGCAAGCTCGAACCGAATATATATTGGAGTCACAAAAATGGAATTGAAGCCTTAAAAGTATATTACACATACAATAGGTAATTGTTGCATTTGGTCGTGTTTGTTGTCCAGATAGGGTGAAAGAAATCACAGAAAATAATAGGATTATTCTACATTTCCCTTTTCCAACAACTAACAGCCATTTAAATTTCTTTGGCATTTTTCCCCCTATTTTAAACTTTAAGGAGCAAAATGAATTTGCAAAACACCATTAAAATGCTTTGAAAGACATGGAGCTAGCTTTTATTCTCTTTATAGCTCTTGTGCAAAAAAATCAATCGGAAAGTCTTACAATAGGTAATTCTTTTGTTATTTCAATTTTTCTCTTTAAATTATTTATTTTATTTTTTAAAATGCAATTACACCATTTCCCCCTTCTGTTTTTTTTTCCCTCCCCAAACTCCCTTATGTCCCTACTCGGAGTTTTTCAAATTTATGGCTTTCTTTTTTCATTATTTGTTAATTGTAACTGCATTAATAGTTTCATTAACTTCATTAATTCTGTAAAAACATTAATTAATATATACATTTACACATATATAATTACATATGAATATATTTATAAACAAGTATATGTATATAAACACATATATGCATATGTAAAAATACATGTTTATAAATATTACTTCTAAACACATAAATAAAGCCTACTTAGTCTGCATAATGTAACTTATATGTTTGTTTTTGGGCTGACCATTTTGTAGTGGATGACAACTTGCTGTGCTCTTCTCTGGGGAAGATTATTTTTCTTGCTTGCAGCATTTCTTAGCTGCTATTAGTGCAGGGTTGAGGCCTCATTGCTTTTTACACACACACACACACACACACACACACACACACACACACAATTCTTTTATTATCACATACAAGGTTACAGGATCTGAAGGATTTCACAACCAGAACAGAACTGGGATAATCCAGCGGAAATATAGGATTGAAATAACCTGTTCCTCTCATGACTCGGATGCATGCATTCCAAGAATATGGGTGCTATGTATGGTTCAACTAAGAAAAACAATGAAAGCAAAAGACAGTGTCAGAATCTCTTCCTCTTCTCTATCATGCTTCCATTCTCAACCATTACTAAAAAACTACATAGTGTAGCTGATTAAACAGAGATGCATTTACTTGAAACTTGCATAGATGCTGATGCACTGAAGAAAAAGACATGTCAGAGAGAGTTTGCTAGAATGTATTTAATCAAAGTCCTAGAATTTGACCTTAAGACTTGTTTTATTTTAATCATTTTAAAATGAAATTAAGATAAATATGAAATATTCATATAATGCTGTTCTATAATGAGTTTTCTTCTGTAGTGAATATGTACTGTCTTTTTATATTTAAAGATATATTAACTATAAATGTTGAGTCTACTGATGAATAAAAAGAATCTTATATGGAGCTGGACAGTGGTCCTGGTATATTTGAAATTATTATATTGACAACCAATATTATAAAGCAACTATTCATTATATGTGCTATTTATCCATGAGTAATGCATGCCTATGGCAGTAAAATTTAAATAGATTGAGAGTCAGGTGGGGGGAACAAGCCAGGGCACTGGAAGGCATATTCACCATGATACAGCTCACTATTTTTCAAAATGGTCAAATCTTTACTTGCCTCGTTGGGAGCCTTCAGGTGTTCTCCCTGACTGCCTCTCCAATCTCACTTCCTTCTCCCTTTATCAACTACAGTGACATCTTTGCTGCACAGCCAACCCTCAACACACATAGAATTTTTTTACGTGTTGTATGATCAGTTGCAGGCTTTCTTCCTGATAAGATTTTGTTAATATCTTGTCAAGCATTCTATTTGTAAATTGAATCCTATTCTATTCCTATTGCCCTGCTCTGATTTGTTTCAATTCTCTTTTATAGTACTTTGTTTAAAGTGTTTAAATATCACATTTGGATTCTTTTAAAAAAAATGTTTGGATATGGGTAGATGTGTGTGTGTGTGTGTGTGTGTGTGTGTGTGTGTGTTCATGTAATATATATGCATACACACATTATATATACATACGTATATACATGTATGTATGTATGTATGTATGTATGCATGCATGCATCTCACATGCAGATCCCTGAAACTGGAATTACAAAAGGTTGTGAAGCACTATGTATGACTGGGAACAGAGCTCCTGTCATGTGCAAAAATAGCAAGTGTTCTTAACTGTTAAGATCTCTCCAGTTACAACATACCAAATTAATGACACTCTGTATTATTACTGTTTACATAATTATTCATTAACTCCATTGGGTAACAAGCACCATTATTTCATGAGAGAAGTATAGAAAAAAATCTTGAGGAAATTATTAACAGAACTGTGTTGTATTTTTGTTTGTTTGTTTTAGTTCTTTGGTTTTGTTTTTGCTTTTGCAGTAACTAGCAGATGGTTTAGTTTTCCAGTATCTTTTGATTTTGAATCCTTTACTATATATGAAACTTTTATAGTTCACAGTCCACGACAAAATGTCAAAAATTAGCTGACCATGTCAAGTTTATGTAATACTCAATGTTTGCACATTTTTCAAATAACACATGTCTTGTTAGCAGTAATAACTGTAATGATCATATATTTGTAGTAAAATTGAATTAAAATTTTAATTATTAAAAATATCAATAATCATAAAATAAATGATAACTTCACATTATAAGGTGTGACATATCCACAAAGAAAGGAAGGCAAAGGTGTTTTGATTCCATTTCAACAATATTCTAAGAATTATCACAAAATTCCTGGAAAATGAAGCTGCATTGATTGCTGGACCATGTAATACTACCCAGAGTCAATATAGAAATAATCCATTTCTCAGTTTTCCAGTTATGAAATTTAATTGATATGGCTATGTATTTAATGCAGAAGAGTCAGGCTAAAGTTTGTACACATTCATTCTCTCTTTGTAAAACATTTTTATAATAGGTTATAAGAGTGAATATATGTTGGTATTTGTATGAAGGGAAAAAAATAAAGCTACTACTTAAGGAGAGTGGCTGACATGGTAAAGTGGAAGCTGGGGATCCAGCTGTCAATCAAGATGTGTTAGAATAACCTTTTGTGTTAATGGGCAAGTCTCTGAACCTACCCTGAACAGCTAATGATACAAACGGACTGAAAAACCTCTAAGTGCTTTTCTGCATGTATTATGTGTGTATGTATGTATGTATATATATATATATATATATATATGTGTGTGTGTGTGTGTGTGTGTGTGTGTGTGTGTGTGTGTGTGAGAGAGAGAGAGAGAGAGAGAGAGAGAGAGAGAGAGAGAGAGAGAGAGAATGGGGTTGATTTTATGAAGGACGCAAATTAAACCAAAGTGAATTATGAAGCATACATCTGTTACTAGGGCAAGGGGTTAGGGATCTGACCAGAAGTAGAATAAGCATCATGTATAGCACTACGTTTTCAAATCATGTTGTGCTCTTGGGTGTCATTCAAAGTAGTGCTGTAACATGCATAAGGCTGTACATAAGGGTTGGGTGGGATAAAAAGTACTGAAGGAAGAGAGAAATGGGGTAAAAATAAAATATATTGCAATTATCAAGCACGTGAATTGTTAAACATTTAATGGGGAACACTGAAGACACAGTCTAAATTAGGAGCAATAGAAGAAATACTGGGTGGAATTTAGAAACAATAACGAAAGGAAAGAGGACACAGAATAATATCAGGCTGAAATATCAAGGGATCAGAATCATGTTTTTCTTGTTGGAAAAAGGTGATGATCTGATACAAATTAGGAACAGCACAAAAAACACATCATTGTTGGAATGTGGGATTTGCATCACTGTTCAATGTGTTCCCACTTTCTATCTCCTTACTTGTGTTCTCTTATGTAGGACTTTAAGAATAAACTCTTGGGGTTGAATTTGGATCAGTTTTGTGATATAACACTGTTTTGCCTGCCAAATATTATCCTATTGATTGAATTAGACTGATTACACTGAGGGGTGCCCACATTCCTCTACCAGCCCACACTTCAGGACCATCAATCTCACTTTGCTCAGCTTTGCCAGCCACTGATATCTGGAAATTTTCTCAGGGAGTTTGTTTCTGGAATGCTTATAGGACAAAATAAATAAACAAAAAAATCTTGAGGGAAAGGCATGTATAAAAATAAGTACATTACAGTGTCCATCAGTAATACAAAGTCTTGTTTAGCGTACTTCAAAGGCAATGTACTGGTTACAGAACAAATCTATGAGATAAAATTTATCTAAATCTGTAGAATGGAAACGTTGTGATGGTTGGTCTTGACCATCAAGTTGATCATCTAGGAAACAGAGCACTGGACCTCATAAACAGTTAGGAAAGGGAACTTGTAGAGTCATCTCCTGGAGAAAGGGCATCAAGTAAGATATGGGGTTGCCATCCCACAGTTCCTGTCTGAAAGAACTGCAGGGACAAAAATGGAGAAGAGCCTGAGGAAAAGGAGGTCCAGCAACTGGTCCAAATTGGGATCCATCTCAAGGGGAGGCCCCAAGGCCTGATGCCATTACTGAGGCTATGGAGTGCTCACAAAAAGGGGCCCATCATGACTGCCCTCTGAAAGACCCAAAAAGCAGCTAAAAGTGTCAGATGCAGATATTTTTACACCCAACCAATGTACAGAAGCTGTTGACCCCTGTGGTTGAATTAGGGAATAACTGGAAGAAGGTGAGGAGAAGGGTGATCCTGTTAAAGGATCAGTAGTCTCAACTAACCGGGACCCCAGAGATTTCTCAGCCACTGGACCACCAACCAGGCAGCATACATCAGCTGATATACCCCCCCCAACACATATACAGGAGAGGACTGCTAGGTTTAAGTCTGAGAATATTGCACCTAAGCCTCAAGAGAATGGAGTCCCTAGGAAGTGGGAAGGTACAGTTCAGGAAAGGGGGTAGGGTGGGTACATCCTCCTAGAGACAGGGGATGAGGTACGGGGTGTGGAACAGTCAGAGGATAGGATAGGAGGGGGATAAAATCTGAATTGTAAAAAATATTACAAAAAATTAAAGAAAAAAAANCTCCTCTCCTCTCCTCTCCTCCGCTCCCCGCTCCCCTCGCCTCACCTCGCCTTGAATGTGTAGCCTTCCACTGGAGCATAATCAACTAACCAGGAGCTTCACTAATAATGAAAATCGATTCTCCCTCTCCTAGTAGCTACCAATTGTCAATAGCTCCCCAGAACTCATTCCTCATTATTTCCTTTGTCCTGTAGGCTTAGCTACATGATCTGGAGAGGGAAAGAGGTTGGAGACATGATAAAAGATTTGTCAAGAACAATATTACCTAAGCAACTGACTCATACTCTTTGTCTTTAAAAATAAGGAAAATACTCTGATGAGAATCTATCACTCTCCCATAATTGGTGCAAATCCAGAAAGCTGTACCTTGTATTATCAGATACTAGAAAAGGTGGTAGCTTCTGTATACTATTCCTTCATGGAAATGACAGTTAATGTCATTTGTCTCAGAGGAATATTACAAAATAATACTCAGATTTACATTTATATAGGATTTGAATTTTGAAGAGATAACATCTATTGAGCCAACAGCCTGGCAGGATTATTATGCTATTATCTGTATTTTACAGCCTTAGGAAACTGAGCCGCAGAAATATGAATGGCTTTGCCTAGGGCTCAAGGTTTCTGTTGCAGAGGGAAGTTATAAGTCAGCTGCATTACTTATGGATGAGACCCATGTTAGAGACAGGCAGCATACAGAGAAGTGGAATGGACGTGTCTCATCTTTTGTGATGCTTATACTCCCCGTGGTGAAAATGGATTTCTCCCGTATAACAGTCTCCTATACAGAAGGACAATACTTATAAAGTAAGACAAAAGAAAATAAAGTTGCTTAAACAGTGAAATTGTTACTAAAAAGAAACTGAGCTGTCTTTCTAGTTACTGTTGTTTTATCTCCCTAGGGGGGGATAAACTCTCTGATGAAGGCTTGCCTCCTACATCACTTCCATCACTTACTGTTGTGTGTGCTCCTTGGCAATCTAACTTCTTCGGACTCTGAGAGGCTATACAAGTAGGAGAACACAAAGATGGGGATGAAAGAATAAACTTTTCATGTTTGTGTAGATTTTCAGCTTAAGCTTATATGTGTTGAGATTACAAAACATAGATAATTGATTTTGACTTTAAAAATAACTTTGAACTAAGTCTAAAGTGATATATTTTAAGCAAATTTGAAAAGCATTTAATTTAGAACACTAAAATTTTGGTACAAATAACTCTAATATGTCAGCATTTTAAAATATTTAATGTGTGTGTGTGTGTGTGTGTGTGTGTGTGTGTGTGTGTGTGTGTGTTTGCAGGTCTAAGGACACCTTGTGAAAGCTGAGTTCTGGGGGAATACATTCAGTTTGTCAAGATTAGTCACAAGGACCTTTACCTCCTTTGCCATCTCCATGGTCTGCAATTTGACATTTTAAAACAAATGATGAATCAAACATCCCCCTTCCTGAGATTAATATATTAATGCTATGTCAAGTCAGTTTGTAAATCTGAAACAAATCTTTCCTTCTGATTGATTTGATTATGTTAAACTTGAAGACATTTAAATATAGTAATTATTTTGTCTATTTTTTTTTTTTTTAGACAATGTATAGTTATGTAGCCTGGGACTTGGAATCTCTGGCCTCAGAGTGCTAAGATTATTATAAATGTGTACCAGCAAAATCTCTCACAGAAAACTCTGTTTTAAAAATCCAACAATTTCTTTATGTGGGCATGAGTGTCATTATGACCATCAGCAATGTTTGGATTTCTACTTGGGTTTCTGTCAGGAATTCAATATTATCAAAGAGGGCTATGTTGAGCTCCCTGTTTTTAGTTGTTTCTATTTTATGTTTTGTTTTATTCTTATATGAGAGAGGGCCATACCATGGAGTCTTGTATGGTTTAGAACTTGCTATGAAGACCATAGTTGCCTCCTATTTGGGTAGGTAATCCTTGATCTGCTTTCTGAGTATTAGAATAATAGGCCTGAATTACTTTGCCTAGAACGTCTAATTCCCTCCCAAATATCCAACAGCTGTTACACTGAGTCATCACCACTTGATTACTTCCTATGGAAAAGATGGTGGGAATCCATATTTGTGAATTACATTCAGCCTGCTTTGATAGTTTTCAAGTTCTAACTTACATAAAATCATTTCAGTAAAATCAAATTTTAACTTAAAATTGTTAACAAATATTTGCTTTAAACTTTGGTTTATTTCATTTTTGTCTTAGAAATTCCATTGTTTTACAAACTATCTTCTTTTCTAAAGGCTGATTATACCTTTGAGAATGATTTACTTTGAGGAACTTTTCATGTTACATATAATCAAATGAACAGATATTGAATTATTTCATTCCACACATGAATCAAATTTATCTTTCTTCAGAAATTGCTTACTTTTCTATAATGTATATGTGTGTGTCTTTAAGTGCAACTTATAATAAACTGTTTTCGAATCCTCCAGAGTTTTCCAATTATTTCAGGTTACTTTATGCTCCTAAAAACCTGGCATTAGAAGCAGTACTGCTAGCAATAAAAGTGTGATGTAGCATGGTATGGTGTGTATGTGTATGCGTGTTTGTGTGTTCTTTGCCCCCATGGGGAAAATACTGAATTTGTAGATTAATCTTGCATAAAAATTATAAAAGACACAAATGGGATGATTTTAGGACTGTAAAATGGGCATAGACTTTAGAAGTTCAAAATCAGAAAAAAATTTGTCCTAACATCTTCCCTTTCTTTCTTCTGTTATTTAAACCCTCACACATAACCGAGAAGCAACTTACCACTGAGCTACTCCTTGTTTGAAATTCTGACTAACCTACAAAACAGAAATAAATACTAGTGCTCAGGATTTGTGTTTGGTGTTCCCACTTTGGTTCTTGAAGACAAATACACAAATCAAACCCTGACAATGTGAATGTAATGATGCCATCTGTCATTGATTCTTTTCCATAAATCAAATCATTAATCAAATGCAGAATACAAATGATCATCCCTTATTGCAAATAGCCATATTTATATGCTTGAAAACACAAATAGATCTAGTTTGTATGAGCCATTTAATATAGACACAGATATAAATAAACAGGCAGTTACTCCTCATTCTATACTCAATATAAAGGGTTCACTTAAATTCTTCAAACAAAATGAATGTTTTCTGAGAGAAAGTACTGATGTATGAAGGCACTTATAAAATCCCAGCAAGGCCAACATCAAATCATGACCTGGTGGGGTTTGTCCCTTTTATATTTTAACAAATAAGTACCATGTTACCAAAATACTTTCAGTTGGGCTGCAACACAGCCAAAACAATGCCCAGCTGATTTTAAACATCTGTCCAAAAAATATGTTTTAATAAAGAGAAAGGAAACTATACCCTGTGAATTCTCATTTTTGCTGTTAAAGCAAAAATACATTTTAATTATATTCCCAAATCGTTAAATTGATCAAGTGTAATTTTCTACCAAAGTTAACAAGGCTGGCGCTCCCATGTAAAATTGCTTATTGAAAGATTTGTTAACTATTAACAATAAAATCAAAATAATTATTTATGTGAAAATCAAAATAACTACAAAAACAAACCTTGACCCTTTTGTTTCTGAGACAATGTCTACATAGCCCTGCATAAACTGGAATTTGCCATGTAGACCAGGCTATCCTTGAACTCACAAATATCTGCCTGCCTCTGCCTCCAAAATGGTGAGATTAAAGACAACCAAATTCTTTGAAGAGCATTTTTAAATTCTTGGTCTTTAGGACTGAGAGATAGATATAGGGCTAGGGATGTATCTCAGCTGTAGATCAATTGCTTAGCATGAGCAATGCATGGGATTGATCACGAGTGCAGAAACAAAACAAAACATGAAAATTTCGGTAGAATTTTATATGGTGAAAAATATTTATTCTTAAAAGTACATTAAACAATTGCATGGATTTATGGAAAGGGAGAAACAAGTTTTATTGCAAACATTACTTAAAAGGCAAACCTCCAAAATAAAGCTTTCAATGTTATTTATAGCACATTGGTTTCCTTGGCATTTTGTTTTTACAAGTATGAGATGAGAGAAACTGACTTTAGAGAGATGATCCTAATAACTGAAAAAATATATATATGCCTGTGGAGGCATATATTTCAATTTTTGTCAGATTTTTTAAAGTAAGAGTATTGTAGTTCATAATGAGAGCAAACTGAAAAGGAGTGTTTCCGGTTGATACATTCTGCTTCTCTTTTTTTGTATAAATAGTACATTATAAGTTTTCCTATTTACAATCCCAAATTACAAATATATTCTAAACATACTGTAATAAGTCCTGTGACCCTTACATCTCTAATCAGCTCCTAGTCAGCTACCCAGCATTGCACTTCATGCTTCTGTACCTTCCATACGTCTACCCCAAGGGCAGTACCCTGTCCCTACAGAGTTCATTCTCTTACATCCAGTGCTGTTCAATTAAGGTGTACTGGGCAGCTAGTTCCAGGGCAGATTCCCACAAATTACAACTTTAAGTTCCTGGATGTCTAATAACCCATTCTCATTTCATTCCTCATTACGTTTAACACTTCAGCGATCATTATTGAACTCTGTTTGCATTCACTTGTCGCCCTCTACTATTGCAATGCAAATTCAGAAACTTCTATTGTGGTGAGAATATTTGTCTTTAGCTGATTTCTAGCAATGTTTGGTAAAAGAGACATAGTACAATATTTGAAGAGCAGAAAAGATATTATTATTGTCATTATTATTACTTGATTAGATAAAATTTTAACTACATTTAATCCAGGGGAATATTTTTAGAGAAGAAGTAATATAGGAGCCAACCTACTTTTTTTTTTTAATCTTGGAAACTGCTTCAAGCAATGTAGAAAACAATTCTGTTGCCTCTGTTTAATCACATCCATTATATAATCTCTATTTATCACTCCCTGTCATTGTTTTCTGACAGGTCTAAGTCTGTGAATCTGCTGAAATGTCAACTTATGTTTTTGTTAATATTATTTAACCGTTCATCGATATTTTAAGTGTTGTCCCAGTTATTCAGAACCACATTAGTGAAACGCACAGATTTCCATACTCCAAAGACCTCATTTCCTAGAGTGTGTTAAACACTCTAGCAGCAAATAACAATACATTAGACAAATACTTTAAATATTTAAATGCAACATGAAGAAAAACTAAACAGCAAAGGGGGGCAAAAATTCAAAGTGCTACAGGACAAGGAAAATGGAAGGAATTATTGATAAGGTAGGTCTGGTAGGTGGGCAGACTGCTTGTGAAGCTGTGCATTAGAAACATGAGATGTGGGAGACCTTGGCTGTAAGTACTCAGTCTGGGGGAAGAATGACCATGGCATAAGGCAACCCCAACAAAGCCTTAAACCTCTCTTTTCAGAAAGAGGGGGCAGACACTGCTTCTGGAGGTGAGTGCAGGCGGAGTATAATAGAGATGAAGCCAGAGGAATTATAGGGGCAGATAATGTAGATGCTTTTGCTGCTATTATGGGAAATGTGGCTTTTAGTAAGGAAGAAGTAAGGAGAGAATAGAAGATTAAAGGTATCAGGCAGAAGGATTACATACTACATAGTTAAGATAGAGAGAGATGGCTAGCATGCTGTGAAGGCGAGGTTATAATATAAATGTATGCTCTGAATACATTTTGAAAAAGATAGTTCAGAATGGTGTCATCAAAGTCATTGGTGACATTTTTCTCTGGATGTTTTCAGGTAAAGAAATTCTTCTTACCTTTTTGGAGGATGGGATAGACTGTAACCCATTGTCTTGTTTTGAACTTATTTGAACTCACAGAGAGACACGATTTTGTAATATTGCTTGTATGGTAAAACTTAATTAACTCAAAAACTAATAAATATATACCAGCTGGTATGAGGACCCTAACACATATACAGCAGAGGACTACTGGGTCTGGGTGTAGTCAGAGAAGATGCACCTAACCCTCAAGAAACTGGAGGTACCAGGCAGTTTAGAGGTCTAGTGGGGGGGGGGGGACGGTAGGATCAACCTGGTGGAGACTTGGGGTCTGGGAGGAGGTATGGGGTATGGAATATTTGGAAGGTGGACCAGGAGGGGAATTAAAGCTAGAGTTTTAAATAAATAAACAAATAAATTTTAAAAATGGCTGGGGATATGACCCAGTTGGTATAATGCTTGCATAGTACCTATGTATCCCAGGGTTCAACTGCTAACACAGCTTAAAAACAAGGTATAGTGCTGGGATGAGGGTTTAGAAGTGAAGAGCACTGTATGTCCTTCAGGAGGTTTTGAGTTCAATTCCCAGCAAACACTGTATTGAGATGTGATATCCTCTTCTGGCACACAGGCGTACATGCAGATAGAGCACTAAAATACATTATAAATAAACCTTTAAAACAAACAACAAACAAACCAAAAACAAATGTGGTGGCATATATACATCAGTCCCAAGAGAATACAGCCTGCATGTTCATAGCCAAGAGAACATGAAATAGAGCCTGTGCAGTTATATAAAAATCGCATAGACAGAACACTAACCTGTTTACATGCATGGATGACCATTTGAAATTCACTAGTATGGCTCATCAAAAGTTATTATGATTAAAGGTGATAAAAATATTAGGGTGTAAACCTGGAACAATATTTAACTCATATTCAATATTTATTTACCATTATTTTTGTAGGTATATAAATTAGATTTCAATAACCTTAAGCAACTAAGTTCAAGATTGTAAATGTTTGTGGCTGGAAAGAGGACCCACTGGTTAGGAGCACCTTCTAGTCATTCATAGAACTTTCTAGAGTTCCAATCTCAGGTCACACATGGAGCTACTCATAGCAACCTGTAACTCCAGCTCCTGGGAATCTGCTCTCTGCCATCCCCTCCTTCTCACTCTCCCTCTCCCTCTCCCTCTCCCTCTCCCTCTCTCTCTCTCTCTCTCTCTCTCTCTCTCTCACACACACACACACACACACACACACACACACACCACACAGTATGAACATATGCCCACACACATTTAAAAGTAAAATAAATCTAAAGAAAAATAATAAATGGTTTCTTTTTTGGAAATTTGACACACATTTTATTACTATGACAGTAGTAACAACATTGAAGGGGAAATATAAATAATTTGGCTATTCACAAAATTATATAACTATTAATACCTCACAACTCTGCCCTGATATAGAACATGGGAGAGAATATTAGAAATAAGTGTGTAGTGCAATATAGAGCTAGATTGTGATCTGCTGGCCATCTATGAACAATGAGGGGTAATTTCCTGGAAAATCAGTCATAGAAGATGACGTGAATCACCCAAGAAGATGACATCACTCACCTATGATGATGTCACTCAACTAAGATGATATCACTCACCTAAACTATTAGCGATGATGCAACTTTGTTTCACTTGACCAAGAAATAAATGCAAAGCAACCAGTCAAGAATAAGAAATATCCTAGCCTTTGGGGCACTTGGCAGCACAAGCATTCTTTATAAGACTGTCTGAGAAAGTTAACAATACACTATTTCCAAAACAAACAAGATATTAAAAAACTAATGGTGAAAAATCAGTTAGTTAAAATTAGCTTAAAATTGCATGTAGATGTTCATTTTATCTCTGAAACTGGAAAGTAACTCATCTAAGTAATTACCATTATAAGAGAGAGAGAGAAAAACCAATTTTTTTAATTGAATTGTTCTGTGAACTTTGATTTGCTTAGAAGAAAGTATAATGGCAGACTCTGAGGCTGTGCATGTCTCAAAGAGAAAGCATTCTGTGATAGTGGCAAGTCCCAGGAGTCATCGATGATGGCATCTTTGGGGGCCCAATAGGTTTGAAAGTTCATATGTCACTTTCATGTCACCTGTACATTTCCAGTCTAGAAGAGTAAAATTAATTCATAAACTAGTTAAAAACTACTATCAATTTTTACAGTTACATAGGAAGCAAGACATAATAGGCAACCATATAAATAATATATGTATGCATAACCCCAGAAAGAGTAAAAATATACTATATTATAGATTGCCTTTTCTTTCTTTGGTTTTTTTTTTTTTTTTTTTTTTTTTTTTTTTTTTTTTTTTTTTTTTTTTTTTTTTTTTTTTTTTTGTAGTGTGAGCATTTATTTTTCATTTCAAGTTCATGTTTAACTGTTCCTTTTCCTTTCCTTTCTTTTTTGGATATTTTCTTTATTTACATTTCAAATGTTATCCTCTTCCCCATATCCACACTCCCTGAAAACCCCCTATCCAATCGCCCCCAACCCCTGCTTCTATGAGGATGTTGCCCTTCCCACCTATTCCTGCCTCTCCACCCTTGAACTCCCCTAAACTGGGGCATCCATCAAGCCTTCACAGGACCAAGGGCCTCTCTTCCCATTGATGACTAACAAGGCCATCCTCTGCTACATATGCAGCTGAAGCCATGGATCCACCCATGTGTATCCCTTAGTTGGTGGATTAGTCCCTGGGAGCTCTGGAGGGTCTGGTTGGCTGATATTGTTATTCTTTCTATGGGGTTGCAAACCCCTTCCCCTCCTTCATTCCTTTCTCTAACTCCTCCATTGGGGACCCCATGCTCAGTCCAATGGTTGACTGTGAGCATCTGCCTCTGTATTTGTGAAGTTCTGCCAGAGCCTCTCAGGAGACAGCTATATCAGGCCCCTTTGAGCAAGCACTTCTTGGCATCTACAATAGTGTCTGGGTTAGGATAGTGAAAACTATTCTCAACAATAAAAGCACAAAGCACTTCTGGGAGAATCACTATCCCTCACCTCAAGCTATATTACAGAGCAATAGTGATTAAAAAAAAAAAAAAAAAAAAAAACCAACTGTATGGTATTGGTACAGAGACAGGCAGAAAAATCAATGGAATAAAATTGAAGGTCCAAAAGTGAACCCATACACCTATGGTCATTTGATATATGATAAAGGAGCTAAATCCATCCAGTGGAAAAAAGACAGCATTTTTCATAAATGGTGCTGGGAAAACTGGAGGTCAGCATGTAGAAGAATGCAAATAAACCCATTCTTATCTCCTTGTACAAAGCTCAAGTTCAAGTGGATCAAGAACCTCCACATAAAGCCAGATATACTGAAATTTATAGAGGAGAAAGTAGGGAAGAGACTCAAACACATGGGCACAGGGGAACATTTTCGGAACAGAACACCAATGGCTTATGCTCTAAGATCAAGAATTGACAATTGGGATCTAATAAAACTCCAAAGCTTCTGTAAGGCAAAGGACACTCACTGTCAATTAGAAAAAAAAAATGGCAACTAACAGATTGGGAAAAGAGCTTTACTAATCCTACATCCAATAGTGGGCTAATATCCAATATATACAAAGAACTCAAGAAGTTAAACTCCAGAGAATCAAATAACCCTATTAAAATTGGGGTACAGAGCTAAACAAAGAATTTTTAACTGAGGAATATCAAATGGCTGAGAAGCACCTAAAGAAATGTTTAACACCCTTAGTCATCAGGGAAATGCAAATCAAAACTACCCTGAGATTTCACCTCACACAAGTCAGAATGGCTAAGATCAAAAACTCGGGTGATAGCAGATGCTGGTGAGGATTTGGAGAAAGAGGAACCTGAAAAAAATGTTTCCCTTTTCTATGAATCCCACAGCCATCAACCACTTCCAAATTTATGAGATCGTTATGTTTTATTAAATAATTCAGGCTTCAGATGAAAATAAGGCACCACATTCCCAGAAATCTTAGTGTGGCTCATGCTGCTAGAACATGGTTTGTAATCTCATCACATTAATGATAGTGCAATCATTAGTGTTGTGTGCAGTTCCCTAGTTCATAGAAATTAAATTACATCAACTAACAATACTTTTATACCAAGAAATATTATTAATATTTGTATCAAATTTGAATGAACAATGATGCAATCTGAAGAAATTCTCAAAACTTGATGTCAACCATAGTTCATCAATTTAACATCAGTCAAATTTGAAACATGAAATTTTGATATTTTAGGAGAGGTAATAGGTTTGGAACATCTAATAGAATTATAAAAGAATAGAATGTTTTATATTTAATGGTTTTACATGGGTAACACTTTAGTGATGAATAAACACTGAAACAAAAGGCTTCTTGTTTAAGATTTGAATGATTACAGGTGCTGTTATGGCTTTTATTTTCTCTCCCTCTTCTTTAGTGGGTAGAACATTTAGACACATACTAAATTAGTTTATCATTAGCATTCAATATTAAAATGTCCAGTACTAGAACAGTGATGAAAATAAAAAAATATTATTAACTTTTCTCATAACCAGTCTTGCAAACTGGTCACTAAATATTCTATCTTCAGGGACAAGAAAATACTTACTACAGACAATGTACCCATGATTCTTATTATTTTAATGACAAACATTCAAGTATTTTATTTTAAATAATCTTAACAACTAGTATACTTCTTTAATATCACATATCTTGTATTGGGAAAGTTGTATTATATAAAGAAATGTATATCTTCATGTGCTTTAAAGTCAATGGAAAAATAATAAAAAATATGAGCTATTAACATATTAGGTAATTTCTAAAGGCAATCTGAAAATAATAAAAAGCATATAATAATAAAAATACTTGATTTTATGGCCTTGACCTCCTGGAAGCAATGATGGCAGAAGAACATTACCCGTCTCATTTGAATGGAACCCTTAATTAGAAAGCTATGATGTAATTTCAGTGGTAGATCTCACCTACATGCTTACCTTTCAAGTGACATTTGTCATACTGCCCATGTCCCCTGATTTTTCATAGTGCAATCTCCAGGCACTTTAAAATGTATGACTAGGATACACAGCTCATTGCTTATTATTTCTTACCAGTCACAAACTAGATTTCTGGAAAAGACTATGTCCTTGGTAGTACTCCATTTAGTTTGCATTGCTGCCACAATATCCTCAATGTATTCTTTGTAATTGGTGTAAACAAATTCAACATAGACTTAAGGTGAGGAGATGAATTGGATCTTTAATTCCTGACAGTGATCATGGGTATATTGTCAAAAGACACTAGCAAAGTGGGAAAAACAGTGTCCAAATAAGCGTGGAATAAAGTACTTAGAGATAAAATTTCCATGATCTGACAGCATTTTTTTACAATGTTTCTTAAAAATATAACTCTATAAAAAAGAAAAAGAGTCATAATTTAAGAACCAGGCTACGTAAGCCAAAGGAATTCTATCAACTTTTTTATCAGCTACGTTGGATACTCCTGCTATACCCCCATACCTTCTCAGTTTTGGTTTAGATGTATAAGGTTATGGAAAAAATGGATATCCAAGTAATTTTGTAATATTAATTAAAACATCTTTCAGATTATTTTGAAGTTTAGTAGCTTCTAGTTTATGCAGAAAGAACATTTCACTACAAAACTACAAAACTGACATAATTTGTGGAGGTGGTCATAACTTGTTCTAAGAAACCAGACCATTTGGTGAAAATCTACAGAACACATTTATACTGCAACTGTGGCTGACAAGGTGCTGAGCGATTGGAAGGCCTGTGATTTTAGTTTTCATTTGATAGCATAAGCCTTTCATTACTTTAAGTCATCATCTGAATTCAAGATCGATGTGTTTGCCATTCTACAATCCATAATCAAGTCCAAATCCCATGCTGTTTCCCTTTCTTTATACACATTCTCAAGGATATATGGATTAAACATAATAATAAATCATCTGAGATTCATGAAATACTTATAGATGAGGGTTACTTCAATAAAGCATCAGATAAGAGTGCTTCAAGATTTCCATCAAAAGTGACAGGTGACGCTTTATCATTATTATTTCTAGAATTCATGGGAATTCCATAAGCATGAGAGATATAAGATGATCAGAGAGTAAGAATGTCCCAATACATAAAGCAATTGGGGAATTTGAGAGATTGGCAGAAATAGCATCCTTACGAAGGTTACTAGGGTCCATAGAATAGAATGAAAACAGAAGTTAACTGAGTTGTCAGAAGACTGAGATAAGTCTGGGAAGGCTTCTTCATGAGAATGAATTTCAGTTTTATTTCTGCAGAGACTGACATAGATTTATATTTGAAAGAAACCACACTGCTTGTAGTGTAATTGATGGTCTTAAACTGGGATAAGGCTGGAGCCTGAATCAGGTGTCACTATTAATAACCTAGAGTGACGACTGGAGCTGCAGTTAGGACAGTAGATTCAGGAACAGGAACTTAAAAAGGGAATGAATTCATCATCTATAGAACCCAAATGGACATTTAGCAGTTCCAGACACAATGGCTAAAATTTCCATATAATTCATAAAACATCAGCTTTCCCAAAAAAAGCACATATTCAGATTCAGGTAAGGATGAAGTCTAGACTGGTAAAAGAGAGAGAGTTGGCACATATTGAGGAAGAAATATGAAAAGAAGGAATGATCTACACAGGGCCACCATAGGAAGCCTTTTTCTTAGCATCTCTTGTGTGGGGATCTATCCCCTTCATAAAGAAAGTTACCAGTTAAGATGAAAAGTGCAGTGTTATGTCTTAAAATGCTATATGTAATTCAGATGCTATGGTGAATTCAATCATTATAAGAATTCTGAAGTGATAGTCCATTTGGCATTTTTATAGGTAATGTTCTAAGGTCTATTTGAAGAGAATAGACCTTTAATAGATTCATTTTTCACCTTGGACATTGTGTATATATTCTTAAACCTTTGCCCAACCTGACTGCATATAAAATTGATATAGATATTCTTTCATTACTTAGATGATGATTTTAGCATATTTTGTGAAAATGTTAACTATTATCCATAGGAAGAGGTCAGTCTTCATAGCTGAGGTGTGTGTGTGTGTGTGTGTGTGTGTGTGTGTGTGTGTGTGTGTCTAATAACTGAAGTGAACATACAGCCAGTCTATTACTTTGAAAGATGACAAATAATTTTGTCAAACTACCAAATTACTCCATATAATCTCTTACTATGAAGATTCTAAAGTAGTAAAACCGATTTAAAAACAAAATCAAGAGGAAAAACAACAATGGGTAGAGACCACCAACTGACTGTAAAAAGTAATTTGAAAGCAATAAATCCAAAAAGGAGTTAATACAAAAGATTCATAGTGACCTCAATTCAATAGCAAACAAGATAAAAATGAAAACGTAAGTCATAAGTAATGTTCTTCAAAGGCATTAAAAAGTGGTCAGCATTCCTAATCATTAGGAAGTGTAATTTAATACCATAATAGGATAGGATTCCACAACTGTCACAATGATTTTATATTAGAAATAAGCAGTAATGAGTGTTGATGAGCCTTGTCCATTGTTATGGAATCATAAATTAGTTCAGCTACTTGCAAAACAATAAGGAGGTTCCTCACAAAAAGTAAAGATAAAATTATCATATAGTATTGCAATTCTACTTTGGGGAACTTCCCTCAAAAGTTTAAATTGAGTATATCTAAGTGTATATCTTACTGTAATTCAGTGTATCTGTTTGAACTCTTGTGATCATTGTGTCTCACGTATATATTTTATTACAAATTAATATGCCATGGCCTTTAAAGAAAATTCAATATATGTACGTTATTTTTACAATATAAATTGATTCTCCTGGAAATTATACTCACAACAGTATTTTGTTTATAATTTATCTGAGTTGTTTACAAAACTTTGATTCAGAATAATCTGCAATAAATGGATCCAAACTCTTGAAAAAAATCATGCTTTTTTTTTAATGGAAACAAGTCTTTATTAAGTAACTTTTAATATCAGAAAAATAAAACTCTTATAATTCTCTTTACAGTAAATATATAATATCAGTGCTTTGGCCATCTTAAGTTAAAGGCCCTTTATCATAAAATATATGGTTTTAAACTTTACTCAAATTGAATTTATAATCCCTATGACTTCCCTACATATACATAACAAAAGAGTGTAGTAAAATTAGCAAATACTAAACTATATTGATAATTTATCATTCTTAGTTTGTGGTTTTTAGAAACAGTACACACACCTAATATATGTCGATTCCTTGGCTTATTAGTTGCAGTGTATGATGCAACAAAATAGGAAACACATGCTTGGTGGCATTCGTCCATATCTACAAGACGGCAGCTAGAGATTAGGATTCAGTACTGACAATCAACTATCCTACAAGCAGTTAGCATTACATCATAATATGCCATCAAGGCAACCTCCTGAATGTTATGGATTTTTCTTACTTTATCTAGAGTAGTCCTTTAGGGCTCCTCTTTTCAATTTAAAAAACTTAAGTGCACATAGCCTTCTGAACCCCAAGAAATCCTAACCCTCAGGAGATCTAAGGAACATACTTTTGTTTAAAGACAATCTCACAACTTGGTAAAGATTAGTAAATAGTTTTAATAGAAATGCTGTTACAAAATCAATTGTTCATATTTTTGAGAACTGTCCTTCAGGCATGGGAGAGAGTGTCAATGTTAAAGAAAGTATTTGATTGTTACACCACACTGGACTGGGATGGTATAGATGAAGAGATCCACTATGACAACTAACAATGGACTCACTTATAGGGACTTTAGTATGAAATAGCTGTCAGAAGGATGCATTAGAAAAAAAAAAGTATGCAGAAATTAAAATGACATTCTACTTAAATATAGAAACAATAGAGTTGAATTGTTAACATTTATCACTTTTTCTTAAATGTTCAAATGAACAAAACTGTGATATTACAGGGCTTACAATATGATATTATGCTCTTTGTTTAATCAGAGGAAGAAGTATCTCCATGTAGGTTATTATTTAAAGTATAAGAAGAAACACACTGATATATTTTAAAATTATTTGCTATATATTTCAAAGCTAAATATAAACTTACATGTTTCAAAGCAATGTAGAGTTAAATTATAGAACATATACTTGCTATATTTATAGTTTTCTATATTCCAAACTTCTTCATTTAGTACTTTATTTCTATTTATTGCTACTTATTTTAATGTATTTTACCCATAAACCAACATTTACCAAGTATGTGTACAAAGTCATGATTTGTGAATACAATCTACAATCTATATCAGCCTAATTGAGTATTCATCCCTCTTGAAGTGAGGGATGCAATTTACTACCAACAATTTTGTACTGTATAGTTCACTAGTGTTCACTAACTTCATAATATAAGACAATAAACTTAAAAACTAAAATGTATTTTTCCAAATCTAAGATGGTGTAACTTTCTCCATCACCTGCAACTTCCTCCTCACCTGTATCCTCTCTAACCATACTTCTCTGATTCTGTAAGCTCAGGTGTCTCACTACATTAAACAACATGTATTTTTATGTTTGCTTATTTTAGTTAATGTAACACTCCTTAACTCTACTAACGAAAACTGTAGAATTTCTTATTAAGGATGTGTGTGTGTGTATGTGTGTGTTCCTTTGTCTATTCATCTGTTTATGGACCCTTAAGTTTCTTTTTGCTTGAGACAAACTATATAGCAATGCTAAATGTAGAGTAAAGCAAACTAACATAGCTTTATATGAGATAAGGCCATTGTGGTAGTCAAATTTACATAAGACATTAATGTTTACAAGTCATGGAAAATGAATTGGTGTTTTACCAATGATGGTGGTGGAAGGTCTTGAAGAATCGAAGCAAGAGCAAGGAAAATAACAAAGTCATGTGTTTCATTAAAAGCAAGAGATAAACGGCAGTAGAAAGTGTTAGCTATAGATATAACAGCCAAGTAGTGCTCTGAGCTTAGATGGTTTATAAAAATATTCTCGAGCCAGAACAGTCAATGTCCTTCCCCCTGACGTTTGTATTGCACCTTATAGGAAGTATCCATTTAACAAAAGCTGTAGAGTATGCCCAAATTCTTTCCTCACTCCCTCTCAAATATCCTGCATATCAAATTAAATCTGTTTTACCTAGTGATGCTTCCTAAATGATTGTTAACTTTCCACTATATAGACATTTTGCTATTTCCAGAATTTTTTTCTTTCATTTCCTAAATGTGTGCTCTCTTACCAGTCCCGAATAACTGTTTTTTGTTTTTGTTTTTGTTTTTAAATGAATATTGTCAAATTCCACTATGTGAAGCTCTTTCAAGTCTTTCCTTGCCTTCTGGTTACCCTGAGGACAGAATCTAAGCTTGTCAGTGCATAGCCACTGAATGGCTCCGTGATTTAGACAAGTTTTTTTGTAAGCCTCTGCCTTTGTACATGCTGTTCTCTGGTTGGAGTTCTCCCAGGTTTGATGGAAGTAGAGTTAGTCTACAATTAGTGGAGAATATGAATAGCCTTCTTTAGGTTGCAGTGAAGTTTCCACCAAGTAGAATCCATTGGACCAAGGAAAAGGCCCATAAGAGATATGTCTTCTGAAAGACAATGGCTGATTTTAAATCCTATTTTATTATCAAGAATTCCTAGTGTTAATTCATTATAATGAAGGGAAGCATCTTGAAACCAAGCCCTTGAGCTTGTTTATATATGTCTGATGTGAAAGTACAACATAAAGATGAAGACCTCTTTCTTGTCTTATGAACTATACTCAGACATAATTCTCTGTTGATAACTATGCTCAACGTAAAAAGGGTTTGAGGACTTAATCCCGACTGTAGTCTGGAAGCAGCTTACTCAATGATGCTGTGTTTCTTAAGGTTCCATCTGTAGGAATAGGGAGAGCTGCCTGTCAGACCAACAGTTAGACAGGAAAGTATCATGTTTGACAACGTGTGAACAACTAAAGACAGAATGTTCTGTAGTTTATAAAGCCCCAATTTAATCAATTCCATTAACATTTCTATGAACTGAAACATAATGTCTGAATTTCCCATATGGGACAGAGTTTGAGCCACAGAAATTAAATTCTTCTGAGAGTTAGATCTGTAACCTTATGCCTCTGCTGTGCTTCAGCAATCTTGGGGATTCTCAGCATCATTAACATTTAATGTTGCACATCACCATCATTCAAACATCCTTAGCTAGAATACAGGTTTATTTTAACATGATCTCTACATCTACACATGTGAGAAATAGGCTGGAAAGCTGTCTTAGCAGTTAAGAACACTTGTGCTCTTACAGAGGACCAGGTTCAATTCCTACCACCTTTATGGTGGCTCACAACCATCCATACCACCAGGCATAGGGGAACTGATGATCTCTTTGGTCTCCATGGACACCAGCCATGTATGTACTGCACAGGAAAACCACCCATTCATGGAGAATGATATAAATTTAAAATAAGTAAAACAATACCAATTATTTGAGCACCTTGCTTTAGAAAATAAAATAAATAAAAACACTGTCCAATGATGTCTTGCATTTATGATGAGAAAGATGCTCAAACCTTAATTTGAAAACACCTGTAAATATCGTAGGTTACAAAACTTCATATATGAACAAAGAAAACATAAGCATGTTCTCACTTCAGATTTCAAATGAAAGTTAAATGCATGAGATATAATTATATGAAGTGCATTTTGAATACTCTGATGTCAAACTGACATCCATCTTCTTTTTAGCTCATTCTGCCATCTGTGTATGTCTTTGGGCAAACTGTCTATGCAAATGCATAATCTACTTTCAGATGGCTACTTCTTATGAATGAATTGTAAAGTTATTTATACCTACAAAACGGACATAACTAAGGCTGTAGGAAAATTAGTGGAACACAAAGGAATGTTGCCAGAAGTGCCCCGGGTACATTGTGTATTTGATTCTTAGTTAATGTTGGTCACTTGTTTGTTTAGAATCCTTATACTGTTGCCAAATTTAAAAGATTGCTGTATTTATTTATGGAAATGCATGTGGGGTTACAGCCCACAGCTTAGGGAGCTGGGGTGGAAGGGATGACTTGTAAATTAGGCCTATGGAAAGTACAGTATGCTGGATTACAAAATCACTCCCCCTTTGAGGTTTTAATTGGCACATAAAATCATAAATATTAATGTAGTGTTGTGTGATGTTATGACTCAGGTTTATATTTGAGCAATGTTTAAATTAGAGTGAATAGAGATGCCCTCACTCATAAATGTCAGGAAAGAGTTAACAGCATTTCCTTGATGGTTTTTGGAAACATATAATGCAATATGACTATCTACGTTCATTCTACTGAAAAAATAAAACACCAGAACTCACTTCTCCCTAACTATAACCTAGTACTCATCAGCCAATCCTTCTTCATCCTTTCCTCTTAACTGCTTGCCTAGACACTGGTAAATGACTTTTGTACTCTCAACTTCTCTGAAGTCAGTTTCTATACTTTGCACATGTGGATGAGAGCACAAGGAACTTATTTGCTACTCCTGGTTCATTCCAGTTATTATAATAACCTCTAGTCCCATCTATGATGTGGTAAATAAAATATTCTTCAATGTGAATCTATGCACCATTTTCTTGCCTTTGAATAAGCTGGTGGACATTTAAACTGATTATATTTCTCTGCGTATTGCAGATGCTGCTGTAATAAACATAGCACTACCACTAGTAGTAGTTCTTTGATAAACTTATTTTATTTCCTTTGGATATGTATGAAAGGGTGGAACTGTTGGCACAATTTGCAATTTAGGTTTTCATTGTCTAGAGGAAGCTCCCTAATCTTCCTGTAATGGCTGTGGACTTAATGTGTGCTCCAATCAATGTTGTGTAGAAGTTTGTCCTTCACACTTGCACCATCTAGTTTTGTCTTTTGTCTTTTTGATGATAACCATGCTATAAAAGTAATTTCTACTCTACAACAGGTGGAAATTTTGGAATAATATCATTCTCAAACTTCTGACATTTTATTTATAGGTGGTCTAATCTTGAACTTGTATTGTTATTTGTGTAACACGAACATACTTAGTTCAATTCCAGAGTCATACTATAAATCGAGCTAACACCAACAAGCTCAGTATTAAACTCTAGGGATCAGAATCTTTTTTTTTTTTAATTAAATATTTTCTTTATTTACACTTCAAATGTTATCCCCTTTCTTTTTTTTTTCTCCAAAAGCCCCCTATCCTGTCCGCCCTCCCCCTGCTCATCAAACCATACACTCCCTTTTCCCTGTCAGAATCTTAAGTTGCTTTGTGTGTGTGTTTTCTTTGACAATTGATAACTATTTTCTTCAAGTTTAATAACATCATTGAAAGTAATGATAGAATTATATATAAGACTGGACATTGAAAATATACTCACAGTTTTGGTTTTTTTTTTTTTTGGTTTTTTGAGACAGGGTTTCTCTGTGTAGCCCTGGCTGTCCTGGAACTCACTTTGTAGACCAGGCTGGCCTCGAACTCAGAAATCCACCTGCCTCTGACTCCCAAGTGCTGGGATTAAAGGCATGCGCCACTTTGAGTATATAATACTGATTTGTCAACTATAAAGGCTAAGATAGGGCAAAAGAGAGGAAAAATGGCTAGATACAATGTATAATTTAGTAACAATAATTGAAAAAAAAACAGAGTTGCAAATTATTTATGAAACTAAAAGTATATAGCTAATTATTTACTCTGCACCTATTCAAAAGTTTATTCCAAACATCAATCACCAATAATTTATATTAAATTATAGGAAATAATAGCTATAATATATTATAGAAAAACTGGGTCATTTATTTATTTATTTTGCTCTACACCAAAGTAATTTATCTCTCCTCTCATTTTCTCATACATACAAATGTGTACAAAATATCAACTTCTTTATGAACCACTCAATAATAAGAAAAATAAGATTACAGATAAAAACGGGGTTTTTTTAAGAATTGGTATAATTTGTGCTTATAATATTTTTATAAACATTGTGTTTAACATTTTTTCATTGGGATGTTTTCATTCTTGGATTAAAATAAAGAATGGAATTTAATCTTCTGGTATAGGTAGATGAAAGTATAATTATGACATAAAAACATGGTGACATTTCTATGATAAGCCTAATGAGAAATGTGTTAAATGGAAAAATTAAATGAGCATTCCTGGATACACTTAAGATAAATTTTTATTTTATGCTCTTTAATTACAAATGTACTGCAAAGTCAAAATTCTGGGGTTACAAGTTTAGTTCTTAAGACTAACCATGAAAATGTATGTTATTGTGTATAAGAAGGAAAGTGATTGTTTTCAGTTCTAAAGTGCATTTTGAAACCCCACCCTCACTAGTAGCATTTTCAAGAACTTCAAACACGGAGTACTGGATAATACTGTGATGTGAAAAAGGCAAATATACCTTTGTGAGTGTCTTTCATGGATTATTTTATTAATTATTAATTAATGCAAGATGGTCCAACCCACTATGAGTACCATCACTAGGCAGGTGGTCTTGTAATGTCTAAGAATGCTTGGTACACATACACACAAGTACACACAGGCACACAATCACACACACATTACATGTGTAATAACAATAAAAGAAAAAGAAGCCATGAGTTTGAACTAGATCAGAGATGGGGGTTACATGGGAGGATTTGGAGGGAGGAAATAGAAGAGGGTAATTTTGTATTTCTATTCTAATCTCAAAATGTGTAAAAAAATAAATTATAAAGCTTGGAAAACAAGAGTGAGCCAGAGAGTGACCTTGCAAGCATCACTCCTCCATGTCTCTGCCTATAGTTCCCGCCTTGCATCCTTAGCTTGATTTGCCTTACAGTCCTCAGTGCTGGGCTGTAGGACCTAGAAATTTAATTCAAATATGTCCTTTCCCTTTCTAAGATGAATTTGTTGAGAGTTTTTTATTAGAGTGACAGAAAGGATACAAGTGAAGAAAACATAAACATGTCTCTATTTCAAAATTGAAAATGGATTTTTAATCCATTGTCAGGATTACTTTTCTGTAAATTAAAAAAAAAAACTATTTATTTTATTTTCAAACAAGTAGCACTAAACAGTAGTTATATGTATATATTTAGAAATTCTTTACATATATATGTGGCAATAAAAACTAAAGGAAAATAGGCCATGATTTGGACATGGTTCTAAGAGCAGGGGAAACAGAGTGATAGAATTCTTTTTTTTTAATTATTATTAGATAATTTCTTCATTTACATTTCAAGTGTTATCCCATAAGTCCCCTATACCCTCCCCAGTAGAATTCTTAAAAGACAATGCAATACAAAAGTATAGATATATCCCATAGGCAGTAAAATATGAAATATAGACAAAAATTTTAGAGTGAAATATGTGAATTTGTAGTTGTAATTTCCTTTATAACTGAGAGTGACAGTGAACTTCTTGTCTGTCTTCACCTTTCTGGGTACTTATATCATAGGTGTACCTTGACAAGGTTGGTTTATATGGTTCTGATCAATAAATCTGTGGCTTTGTGAGTTCTGAGCAAACACTCTACCAACTGATTTATAACTGCAGTCTAATCTGTGTAAAAGCATCTGAATATGATGCTATTGTTACCCAAATTAACTAACATAAAATCTCATGTATTGGTTTAGAAAATGAATGTCTCCAAGTTAATACCTACATCATGCATTGAGGTAGCAACTTGGACAATTTAATTGCAGAAATCCAGTTGTAATCAGTAGAGTGCATACATGATCTCAATTAATGAATTAACAGAATAAATTTAATATTGTAATTTAATGCTGCACTTTTATTAAAATATATTATCTATCAATATTTTCGGTAGACATACATCCTCAGTAACTGTGCACCTTTATTAAATATTTAGAGCTATTTTGTCATAATTATGCATAAAAATAATTTTTTGGAAAGTTGTACATATGTATTAATAATATACTTTAATGCATTTAATATGAGAGTTAAAACCAAACTATTTAAAACAAAAAATTGTTTCTAGTCTATGCACACAATAAATATCATTAATAAGTCTTTCCCTGCCAAATAATGAAGTTTTAATATCTGGAAAAGGTATAGATTCTTCAAGTAGAAATGTTTTCTCCCATTCATCCTATGCCCACTGTCACTTGGGACAATTTGCTGAGTAATTGGTTTTATTTGGAGACAGGGTCTCACCCCATAGTTCAGGTTGTCCTAAAGCTTGCTTTTACATATTTAACCATGCAATTAAATTATTCCTTTCTATACAGGTAAAATTATGTAATACAATGAAAAGCTATTCACTTGAAAAAATACTGTGGAGAATGAATCCCCACTGGGCAAAACCTAAAAGAACATATGAGCAATTGATGTCAATGATCCCTGAGGCAGTTACATTCTTCATCATCACCAAGGCGGGGCATAAATTATAAAATGCACACCAGGATTATGAAGTAAAATACTATTCTAAAATAGATATGTTCAATGTGAGGTTTTTGAGAAAAAGGAAGAGGAATGGTTAGTTATAAGCAGGCAGTTACTTTTTGGGATAATGGAAATGTCCAAACTTAGATTTCCACACTGGTTATACTAATAACTACCAGATTATAAACCCTAAGAAGATGAACATTATATAGAAATTGTCCCAATCAATTTATTTAAAATAGAGGCTGCCAGGATATCTTCACCAATACACAGGTCTTTCAGTACATTTTGTAGAGGTTTTGGAATTGATTTCAGAACATATCCATTTCTAAAATGATTTAAAAAAAAAAACAATTACCATTCGTTTTTGCATAAGCATCAGTTGACTCATATAGAACAAATTTCCTTCCTGTAACTGCACCATGGATTACTATTTCTAATTATAAACATTTTTAATTCTCTGTTGAGATTATAATTGCATCATTTCCTCTTTCTCTGCTTACCTTTCCTCCTTGTTCCTTTTTGTTTTTGAAGAATAATGTTATATTGACTACTTTATAAAAGCATTGTCATAAAATACAACATGAATTTTGCTTAATGACCAATGAAAATTCACTTTATTTTTTACATAAGGAATGAAATTCTCTAGCATTTTTAATATGGACATGATAAATATAGTCTATCTTGGTTGGGAAGATAGGCCAGTTGGTAAAATTGCTTTCTTTACAAGAAACAGAACATAAATGAAATTCCCAGCACCATATGAAAAACTAGCCATGCCTGTAACTCCAGCATTGGGTGGAGAAAGGTAGATTCTGAGGTTGTCCAGCAAGCCTAGCCAAAATTCAGGGAGTCAATATATAGAGAATAAAAATTAAAGAGATAGAGGAAGACACCAGATTTCCAGTCTTGGCCTTCACATGAACTTTACACCTACATCGTGTTATATGTATATCAACACACACACACACACACACACACACACACACACACACACACACACACACACACACAGAATAGAACTCAGTAGTGCAGAATAATCCTGAAGTATTTATCAACATGATTTATTTAGCAACAAGTCTTTCATATGTCTCAATTCTGTACTTAATTAGTCCCATTAACTTTTATAGTGTTCATCATTTTATTATTTTCATACATACTTTTCCTGAAAACACATCTATATAAAATATTACTTGGAAATATATTGAGACAAAAACACAGTTTCAATTTTTTTCATGATAACTATATTGAAGTATACAATTCAATGTATTTTGCACATATTCATCCCCAGACCCTCCAAATAATTCCTCCCAGATCCATCCACATTGTAAATTTACTGAACTTTGTGTCCTTACTATTTTTAATTTAATATGCCATGGACTCAGGTTCTGTTGTCCATATACTTTTGGAAGTAGGACCAACAGTGAAGCATGTTCCACCTACCAGGATTCACATCCTTAAAGAAAACAAATGCTTGCTACCCTGGAAGCCATCTACTATCTACAATTCCTCAGAAAGCAGTTTCTCATGGATATTCTCATTACATTTTTTCAATTAAAAACTTTTTTTTTCATGTGCAGGAGTGATTTGCGTACATGGACATCAGTACATTTCTTACATCTATCAGTATATTTCTGTCCTACGAGTACAGAAGATGTCATATCCCCTAGAAATGGAGTGACAAATGGTTGTGAGCCACCATATAGGTGCTGGAAATTGAACCTGGATCCTTTGGTGCTTTGACAGATGAGTCACCTCTCTCAAAAGTTGCCTATTTTCTTAACATACCATACTCTAAATTGCATTTATTTTTACTTCATTATCCATATTAAGCTCTTCCTTCGAAGTCTTCAAATCTGTGAAGTAGTCATTCAAAACCATTTGTGAGGAAGACTAGAGTTGGGGAGTTATTCTTAGCACAGACTTACCCCACTACCAATTTAAAATAATACATTGTATTTTATTTTATATGGTAGCGCCATACTCATTCTATATAATGCTATTTGTATGTATGTTTTGAGGTTTGATGATTTTTTGGTATTGGATAATTAGTGTGCTCTGCCCTGGCCCTTGAGACCTGCTCTCCAAGAGGAAAATCATGTCTATTACTGGAAACTTAGCTAACTACCCGGGGCCAGTTCAGTCATGGATCTTGGAGGAGAATTTAAAAGTGCTGCGTAATTAACCCAGCATAAACCCTAACCATTGTAAACATTTTTCTTTATATCCACAGATAAGTGGGGCCCTCACCCCTCAGCAACATTGCTGTTACATTACATTTTATGGTTTGACAAATTTTAAAATAGTTTCCATGTCCCATGGTCACAATGAAAAATTCTTCATCTGCCAATTCCCTATTTATCTCAGGAATATACATAATGATCCCTCAAACCAGCTTCCAAAATCTTAATCTAGAGAAATAATTCTTCTTTCAAATACCCTAAATCCATCAGTCCCTGATTTTTTTCAGTACTTAGCTGCTCACCTTTGAAGATAATGAACTGAAAGGATTTTCAATGTAACTGAATTTGAATAACAGCAGGTCAAGGTTTGTTGAGAAATGGTGCTTAGTAAAAGTAGGTAGAAAAATAGACAAAGGTGTCAATCTAAATTACTTGAGTGATTCCAGTTAAAGCAATTCTAATTTTCACTAATAAGTTAGTTTGGGCCACCAGCTTCAATTTTCTTTCCCTCTTCCCTTTGTTCAAAAGCAATTGCATTTGAATGCTTTAATGTACCAATTTTTAAGTTAAATGGATTTGCATGGTTCTAACCTACTTAGCACCAACACAGGCCATCTGCACCTCCTGTTTCCTGGTTGTGTGTTAGCATATCAGTGGCCCACTCATCCTTTAGAGCTGAGTATCCCAACTAATCCCAACAGTTAACAGGAGCTAATGAGACAGTCCTATTGGCTTTCAGCCACCAGCCATCGCCTTTCAGAGAAAGAAAAAGAGATACAGTAAACACCAGAATAAAATGGCACTTCTTTCTCTCTTATTATAATCAAAGAGCCTATCACAGTTCTATGAAATAAAGTCATATTGGTTTAAATATTCAGGAACCATATCAGTTTTCCTAAAGATATGGACTATTCTTTGAGAGAAAAAAAAAAATAGAATAGAAAAGCTCACCAACCGCAGATGGAACAACTCTTGAAAGACAATCTGGCCCCCTCTTGGCAGAACAGAGCTACATATGTTGTGGAGAGGGGACACTGCTCTGGGGGAAGGAAAAAGTGTTCTCTATACATGAAGATTGTTTGCATGCCAGCAAAATGAAGTACTTGCACTGTACAAGTAAGCCTTTGCCAAAACATAAAACTTAACTAAGATGCTTTTCCTTTAAAACTTAAGTGACCCATGTCCCAATTTGTTCTAGTCTTATTAAACCAAATGAGAAACAATTAACAGAGGATTTTTTTTTTCTCATTTTGTTTTTATAATATATCTTTCATAGATCACCCATGCAGCCTTGTCAAATTGAATATACAACTATATTCATGCTTCAGCCATTGTTAGCAACATACTTCAATTTTACAATAGATTATGGTTTTGTGCTGTACATGGCCTAGCTAGAATGTTAGAATTTACTCAAATGTATTCAGCAGACAGGAAACTTGCCACCCATTAAATTAATGTTGTAATTCTCTTGTGGATGAATGATTAACATGGAACAGTCAAGGCCCTCCCACTTTCTGCCGATTAAAGAAACTATTAAACGTGAAGAAGCAAATGGCTTACATATCACCTATTATACAGATAAAATTACAGGTGAAGCAAGCTCTCTGTCAAGGAGGATGGGACCAGTGAACTTTGGGAATGAAGACCCGCACCTCTCTGGTCAGGTTAGCATTGTCAAGACAGACAGAATTTTAGATGCAACCTGCAAAATCTCAAAAGTTAAACACAGCTAAAATGGGACTTCCATTGAAGACAACAGTGTGCCTTTATTTATTTATGAAGTAGAGTTTCTGTTTCAATTGCCAACATTTAACATTACTCAGTATTTTAAGGAAGAATATGCTAACATCAAATTTAACAAGTATAATTCTAAGGAAGAACTTTCACAATGTTAAGATAAAGAGTCTCTATCATATGGTCAAAAACAACTTAAAAATAAGCTATTTTAATCAGTTTTTCAATGGAATATGTCAGTTTTATATCAGTGGTTAGACCATGCTGTGCCTGTCAGTCTTCTGCTGCTAGAAAAACAATTTAAGTTCCTCTGTACAGGATTTTTTAAATGTGATTTATTCTAAAAGGAAAGTAGGTAGCTTTCTGGAGAGGTTCAATGAACTATTACAATTGTTACTCTTTAAAGATGAGGAGAATGAAAGAAGAGAGAAGTAAAGGGAAATAGCTGTATACAACGACTAAATGTAAGTAGCATGACATAAGAGGAAGCAAGGCTGTAGCTAAGTGAGAAGGCCTTTGCCTAGTATGTGTGAAGCCCTGGACTTGCATGTGTGAAACCTTTGCCTTGCATGTGAAGCCCTGAACTTGGTTTATAGTATTATAATCGAAGAGAAAATACACTTCTAATCACTCTGGTATCATGCATTCAACGTGGCCAGCATTCCTAAATATCGTGCTCAGCTTTAAGCTTCTTGATTTCTACTTATTGAGAGAGGGAGAAGAGAAAGGAAAACAGAACGTGACTGAAGGTCAGAGAAGTCTCCCAAACATACTCACAGTAACTGTCCATTGCTCCCTTCATGGTCACTATAATCAAGCATACACATATATATTTTTACCTCAATCTACCTTTTGCATGTTGCAAAATATGTGTGGGAAAAGAGGGAGAGGAAAACTGAAAGAGAGAGAGAGAGAGAGAGAGAGAGGGAGAGAGAGAATAATAGATTAATAGATTAACCTAGAAGGAGGAGCATAATTATTCAGTATTAGAAATCAAAGAGGAGCAAGGAAACTAATAAATGTAAACTAACACCTTCACGGCTCAAATCTCTGAGCCCTCTAGATTAATAATTCACCTGGGGTTGTGAATAGGACTGCTGGAATTAATCATCAGACTAAATACTTATTACAGTTGTTTGGTTTCCATTAGAACAAGTTGCATTTTGAAAATCTTATATGCACAAAAGGAAAATCCTATTTGTAGATGTGAATTTTATCATATTATCTTTAATAGCTAAACACTAATACTAAATACATACTTGGTACTAAACCTCTTCAAATTAGATAACTTGTAGAAGAATCAATAAAATTCCATTTATGTTTTTAATGACCAACAGGAACAAAAATTCTGCATTAAACACTGGAAGAGAAAGTAAATTGATTGGGTATCGCTGTGGATTGTTGGATCAAACACTGTCTACCTCAGAATCCTGCATGGTTTCCATGGTAACACAGCAACAGCTAGTCTAAAAGCTATAGTTATCTCTAGACTAAAGGCTCTCCTGGGCTTTCATTTCAGTACTCAGAAAATCTGAAGGACAAACCTGAACCTGGGAAATCTGAAGAAAGGACTGAAAGAAAATCCTTTCCTTTAAACACAGAATGGGAAATCTTCAATATTCTGCATGATAAAGCACACTCCTACCATATTTCATCAACACCTTTCACAATATGTCCTTTAAAAATCAATGCAAAATACCTAGTATTTCTATACTTATATTTTTCTAAAGTCAAGTCTACCAAAACAAAGGAGAATTTTAAGTTGTGTGTGTGTATGTATGTATATATATATATATATATATATATATATATATATATATATATGTGTGTGTGTGTGTGTGTGTGTGTGTGTGTGTGTGTGTGTGAATTTGGTTTACAATATTTATTTTTTAATTTATTCACTTTACAACCCAATATCAGCCCCTTCTTTCCTTCCAGTGTGCCCTCTCATAAGTCTTCCCCTTACTCCATCTTTCCCACAAGGGGAGCTCCCCTCTATGTCGCCCCCCAATAAACAGTCCCCCACCTCACACACTAAGTTGCTGTGGGACTAGACACATCCTCTCCCACTGAGGCCAGACGAGTTGGTCCAACGGCTCCCCCAAATTGAAACCCATCCCTTGGACAAGAACCAGTCCCTGATACTATTTAATGATATTCTGTTGTGGTTACAGACAGGAACTTGGCATAAGTGTCCTCATAGAAGCTCTACTCAGCAGCCTGATGAAAAGAGATACAGAGACTCATACCCAAACATCAGATGGAGCTCGGGTAGTCTTACAGAAGAGTTGGGATTGAGGGACCCGAAGAGGACAGGGAGTAAACAGGAAGAACAACAGAGTCAACTACCTGTACTCAGGGGTGCTCTTAGAGACAGAATCACTAAGCAGAGAGTAAGCATGGGCTGGACCTAGGTGCCCTGCACATATGTAACAGATGAGCAGCTTGCTCTTCATACCAGCCCCACAACAGCGGGAGCAAAGGCTGTCCCTGAGCCTGTTGCCTGCTTGCCTGTGGATCTGCCCCTAAATGGACCAATATTTGTTTTTAATACTGGTATATATATATATATATATATATATATATATATATATCTGTCTGGATGTCAATATGTACATGTGAGTGCAGTTCCTGTGTTTGCCAGAAGAGGTTGTCAGATCACCTGGAACTGAGGGGTAAAGGCAGTTGTGTGCAATCTCTTGTGAACTGAACTAGGCTCCTCTGAAGGAGCACCATTAGCTCTTTACTCAGTCTTATCTACAGGGCTCACTGCCAAAATTTTATTTTCAAAGTCAGGTGAGAGAAATAGTAAGTTGGAGAGTACAATGGCAGTTCTTTTCTAAATGTTTTTTCTTGTATTCCTTAAAACTTTTCAAAACCATTAAACGGCAAAAATCAAAACATTTTGTGGCAATAAAAAAATTTCATGCAGCCGGGCGTGGTCGTGCACGCCTTTAATCCAAGCACTCTGGAGGCAGAGGCAGGCAGATTTCTGAGTTTGAGGCCAGCCTGTTCTACAAAGTGAGTAGGACAGCCAGAGCTATACAGAGAAACCCTGTCTCGAAAAACAAAAACAAAACAAAACAAAACAAATAAAACAAAACAAAACAAATCATGCAAATTAAAATAAAGCAAGTCATAGGTGAAAGTCACTCAACAAAATTTCTTATTGAGTAAAAGTTTCCTTAAGTCAAGGACAATTCTTTCTCTTCTCACTGTGAATCTGAACACTGAAGACAATTAAGGTACCCACCCATACATCAGTCAATTGCAATAAAAGCTCAAACAGTATTGTATCTTACTCAGTGCAGAGACATTGTCAGCAAGATACTAAAGAGAAGACCCTGAGGATAAGGAAAAATGTAAAAAGCAACAAAAAACAAAAATCAAAAAGCCACTAACCAACTGACATCAGTTTAAAGGAAAGCCTTGGGTTGTAAAAAGGCAAGGACACAAAACACCTGCCGTGGCTACTAATTTGTGGTTTGAAGACTTACCATGAAAATTGCTAGACCTCGAAACCAAATGTTCTGTCTAAAGAATGAGAGAACATTCTAAAAATAATGTCACTGACATGTTAACCAGAAAATACTTGTTCAAAGTAGTCTGTGGTAAGAGGCTTAAAGGAACTTTCTCAGATTAGATTTCAATTCAATGATGTACTGAGAACCTATCTTAAAAGTGCCCCCTTTTGAAGGGACTTTACCCCCCTCTGCCAAGTCAATTTATATGTAAATTCTATGGGAAATTAGGCCAATGTGCCTTTTTCATGTAACTGACAGTAAGAGTAAATGTATCTTGCCACTTGGCGACCAAACAAAGGCTTAGCTAGCAGTGGTGTGAGGACGCTGTAGCAAAGCCCTTCTCTGAAAGAGCAAACTGTGCTGAATCAGGACGTCAGAGCTGGAGCAGCTGCCAAAAAAGTCAGGTGTCCAAGGGATCTCTGAGCATCTTCTAAGCTGTGTAGTCTCTAATATATTCCACCATTGATCTTGCAAGCATTGTAAGGATTACCAACCACTAGGAAATCAAACATATGAATAGGAAAAGACCCTACTCCTGTAATACTACTTTATAGTATATTTCATTCCTAACAGGTTATATGCTCTTCTAAAATTCACTGGTATTACTTTCACTCATTATTTATCCAATATCCTTCGTGCATTTAAAATGCTCTTATTAAATTCAGTCAAAGTAGTAGAAATACAAAATAAGTGGTAATGTGAGGTAGCTAGGTGGATATTATCAGGTTTGATGATAACTAATTTGTAAAATGTGCAAAACCAGGGATATAAACTCTACAGTCTGATACTAGTCAAAAGCATAATATTTGTGTTATAACTATGGCCCTAGGTGGAGATGTGACACTTTGAGATATCTAGAAGATATCTAGAAGATACATGGAAGACATCTAGAAGATACTGTCTACCCAGAGGCTTTCTGGTGATGAGTAAGGTCATAGCTCCTTTAAGACTTAATCCAAATGGTCCTACTACTAACATGGATTGAAAAAACTCTTCTTAGAAAAATGCTTTATTTTAGAGACCTGAGATATGGTGATGGTGCAAAGCCGACCTAACATATAAGTCAGTACCTATTGAACAGTTAAACCTATTTGAATTGGTTTGAATCTCTTACCTCTCATGTCTTAGGAATCCATGCCCATATTGTAACACAGAAAATATATGGCCAGGAAAGTCATAGACTCAAGGAGATGATGGCCTGTTGAAGTTGTTTTCCTAAATGGTCACATTGTCGAACTGCCTTCTAAATACTTATAGTTACATTCATAGATTTGTACTCCTCATAATATTGAAAAACACTTCTTACTGTAGTGAATAGGAGTTAATGTGGAGGCATGTAACTGTTCAAAGAATAAGCAACTGAGAGTAAGCCATATGTATATGGAACATACATATCAAACTCCCCATCCTCAAGGATCAGGAAATATCTCAGAAGAAGGGGCAGAAAGATTAGAAGACCTCCAGGATGGGGACAAGTGCTGCGAAATACTTGTCTTCTAGACATGACAACTCTGTTGCACATGGGAAATCATGGCAACGGTGATAACATGCATATAGCTTGAACAAGATCAAGTCAGTTGCAAATTATAGCAGAGAAATGTAGAAGGTCACACTCTTAGCCAGGGAGCAATTGGAATTTGATGATCACTTGGGGGAAGGAGAGTCATATTCCTTTGGAGTAGTTGGTTACTGGTAGGTTGGACCACTCTCCATCCATGTACATACGGACAACATTAACTGGACTTGGTACATTATACAAAAAGCAAAATGAGAGGGTGTCAAGGAGGGAGCGATATATATTGTGCCTGCCAGATTAAATATTTCAAATATTTTAATACAAAATGTTATAGAGTAAAATATAATAAAATTTTTATTTTAGTAAGGACTCAATTAAAAATAAAAATGTGGATCAAAGCAAGTGACAAAAATAACTATGATTTTTATCTCATTAAAATGTGCACAAGAAAATATGTTATGAAATGTAACACTATTTATAAACAAATATATATATAATACATATAATATAATAATAACATATAATACATTAAATGATAACTATGTTAATCAATTACTGTCTGCTCTAGGGAACTGGTCCAATGGTCACCTGTGATTATCAGAAGCTGCAGGGTTGAATGAAGCCCACTCACACCCTCTAATACAGTTTGAATCATTTATAGATTGTCTATAATGCCAACTACAATGAAAATGTTATGAAAATTTTCTTTTACTGAATTGTTTAAGGGATAATGACACCAAAACACTCAATATGTCCTCAAAATAAATGCTACAATTTTTCTAAGAAACTTCTATCCATGATTGGATATGGTATATTAACTAAGTAATAAAGACATGTCATATAATTTTTCTACTGAACATATTAAAGATGTATTTATACATTAATAATGTATAAATTATATCATAGGGATGTACACAGCTATTATGCAATTATGTATTATCACCTTGATAATATAATTGGAATAAATTCCTTTGCATTTAATAATTTGTTATATAATTATCAATAATTAAAAACTTATATATTAAGTAACATTCCTACAAAAAAAAATACAACAAAAGTGTTGCATTGAGACTTCCATTTTTGTGAAAATGATTGAGAGCTGGCCCCATTCTTCCTGTCTATAGCACCCATTTTTCTTTTCAACCCGTTCATACTGTGAATCTAACTGTTCCTTGTGATAAAGCCTTTTGAGATCTCTGTGAGCACAATTGTTAGCTATTTCATAGGAAAATAACTTGTTCCAATAAAAATATCTCAAAGCCATTATGCATATTCTATTTTGTTTCATTGTTGTGGTATCAAGTACTTGTCCTTGCATTCTGTGAAGATTTACTTGCCATTTCCAAAGTGCCCAGAAAAAATCAGAGCATATCACTCCATCTACTGGGTACTGGCTAATATTCCTCAGGTCCCCAACTTTGTTAATTATGTTTTTAAAATTGAGACCTTCATTTTATTTTCACATACTTTTAGTGTGTAGGTATGTATATGCAATTGTGTGAGGGGTGTATATGTGCAAGTATGTGGTGTGTGTGTGTGTGTGTGTGTGTGAAAATGTACATGATGTTGAGAACACCCTGTGGAGATTTGCATTTTCCACTATTATGTGGGTGCTGGAGCCCAAACTCAAGTCAGCAGGCTTGGTGGCCAATGTGTTTACCCACTGAGCCTTCTCAATGGGTCATAGTTTATATTTTATAAAGAGCATGACATGTGAGTGTTTGCCTTGAGAATACTGCCAAACTGCATCTCTTCATGTCTCTGAGCTCTCCATATTGGAAATTACCAACCTACATCTGAATCAAAATGCTCTGAAAGCAAACCTGGAAGGTTACCTAACAAATCTTTAAATGTTTTTCTATTAAATACATTCAACAATAACTGTGTGTGTGTTGCCATTAGCAGTAAAGTATCAGTCTGAAAGGAATATGGTCTTACCTCACAGTAGAGGGCTTCATACATTCATGGCAAGAAATTATGAGAGTAACATTTTAAAGGAAGACTAGAGGAAAATATGAGTTCAGAATTGACAGGAAGAACAACTTCCAGCACGGGAAGCTGGGGTTGAGCTCATTCTGGAAAGTGCAAGGAAACTGTCATACCATGTGGTTATTCCCTGATGCCAGCAGAGTCTGTGAAGTGAACAGTCTGAGGTAAGAAAAATAAAGTATTTTATTTGCTCAATTCTGATGAGCTCACTGAGTGAGCTTCGGTTTTCTGCTCCACAAAGTACACACATTAAAACAGCCCTGCTTTGTTTCTTGTTCATCCTCGTGTCCTTGAGACACAGTAGACATGGAACAAATGCATTTTAAACAGAGTAAACAGTCTCCAGGTAGACATCAGAAGTTGATTGAGGGAGGACACTGGGTGGTTAAGGGGTTCAAGAGAGCATTAGGAGAGATCAGGTTTGTGGGGGAGAGTCAGAAGGAGAGAGTACTGAGAGAGAGAACTGGAATCCCATGCAGGAAGGAGGTACATCTCTGGAAGAGCTAAAAACTTAGGATATTGGGAACTTCCAGGATTCTATGAGGATGATCCTAAGAGTGCTAGCAATGGGGCATATGGAGCCTGAAATAGCTACCTCCTGTAATCAAAAGAGACTTCCAAAGGAGACTGGACACCATCCCAGCCATAAAACCTTAGACTTACAATTTCTCCTGCCAGCAATATGTCCAGCGGTAAAGATGGAGCATAAATTGAGGGAATGGCCAACCAGTGACTGTCCAACTTGAGACCCATGCCATGAGAGAGAGCCCACCCATGATACTATTAATGATACTATGTTATACATCTAGAGAGGAACCTAACATATCTATCATCTGAGGCTTCACCCAGTAATTGATAGTGACAGATGCAGAGACCCACAGTCCCACATTAGGTGACGTTTAGGGAATTCCAGGGAAGATGGGGAAAAAGGATTGCAAGTGTCAGACAGGTCAAGAACACCAGAAGGAAACATACAGAATCAACTAGCATAGGCCTTTACAGACCAACAGAGACTGAAATGCCAAGCAAAGAGCATCCATGAGTCCGACCCGCAGCTCATAGGTAAGCATTGTGCAGCTCAGTCTTGATGGGGGACTTCTAACAGCAGAAAGAGGACCTGTACCTGACTCTGTTGCCTGCCTTTGAATCCCTTTGCCCTAACTGGGATGATATAACTAGCCAAATAGGAGAAGATGCCCTTAGTCCTACTGCATCTTGGTATGCCAAGACAAGTTGATCTCCATGGGAAGCCTCCATTTCTCTGAACCTTTTCTAAAGAGAAAGAGAGGTGTACAAGTAAGTTCAAGATGTACAGTAAGTAAATTAAATTAACTTTTAAAACATTCTAAAAAAGACTGAATAGCTAAAACACTATATTGGTATGGTGAGAATTAAATAAAATTAAATGTATTAATTACTATTTTGCAGCTGTCATTAAGTACCTGAACCCGAGTAAATTATAATAAATTGAGCTTTAGTTGGTTCATAGTTTGTAGACCAGAAGTACAAATACCATGGTGTTGGCTCTGGCAAGGATGTCCCACGGCTGCACTTTATCAAATTATAGTGGATGACATGACCATGTCAGAAACAAGTATAAAAAGGATTCATCACACCAGGTTGGAAGCTAAAGTGTATGGGAGTTCTCACTATTGTGACTGCCCACTAAGCCTCAGAATTGGTACCTCAGGATTGAGTGAACTGAAATCCTGTGATGCCACCTTTTCCTGCTTTACCATGTCACATGCTTAGTTTATCTCAGTGTTCTGGATAGACTCAGTGCAGAATATAGCAAATTTATAAAAACATACAGTTATCAATTTCATGTAATTATTTACAAATGTTTGAGTAGAAGACAGAAAAGCCTAACAAGACAGGAGTATTTTATTCAGCAAAATCAAATGTATGTGCAAATATATATAACATGTGCAAAAAAGCATACTTTGTACATATGTAAGTATGGGAGTCATAGACAGATTATTCATATATTAAAACAGTTTTCATTCCATGAATGTAATACATAATACATTACATATGGAACATAAAATTGATCAATTAATAGTTGGGAAAACTGTTAAAATAATTAGTCTTAGTTATTCTTTGAATATATGTGTAATCATTTTAACTAGTACAATATATGGTGACTTTTCACTGACTACTTTTTATGTTAATGACCATGTAAATTTCTTTCTATTTTTAAATTTTTTATTAGATATTTTCTTCATTTACATTTCAAATATTATCCCAAAAGTACCCTATATCCTCCCCCCGCCCTGCCTCCCTACCCACCTACTCCCACTTCTTGGCCCTGGCATTCCCCTGTACTGGGGCATATAAAGTTTACAAGACCAAGGGGCCTCTTCCCAATGATGGCCGACTAGGCCATCTTCTGCTACATACACAGCTAGAGACACAAGCTCTGGGGGTACTGATTAGTTCATATGGTTGTTCAGACCCCTTCAGCTCCTTGGGTACTTTCTTAAGCTCCTCAATTGGGGGCCCTGTTTTCTATCCAATAGATGACTATGAGCATCCACCTCTGTAAATTTTTTTGATTGTCACCATATTAAGTAAAATCAATGCATGTCTGGTTATATTCAGGTCTCCTATATACTTTTCTTTAGGTTGTATTTAGTGTGTGTTTATACTCAGAGTAAAAATGAGCATGTGTTTCCACATGCTTGGAAAGGCTAGAAGAAGGCATGGCATCCCCTGGTGGGTATGAGCTTTCAACTAAACCATGGCTCTTTGCGAGAGCACAAGCACTTTAACCACTGAGTCATCAACAGTAGAAATTTTGAAAATGAAATAATTTTCAGTTAATAAAAAGAAAACTTTAATCAAAGACTCATGATAGTTGTACAACTAACACAAAAGAAATATTTGTTCTCAATCTGGAAAATTCAATGACAGATGTCTTCAAATTCCTTAATTAACAGCTTATGAATATCAACTGTATTCATTAGTGTTACTGGTCTCCAAAGACAAAAAACAAAATCTTGCACACTGTTTCATATTGCTATAGCCCTATTTCAAACCTAGATATTTTTAGAAGTTTATTTTTCAATCTAATACAATGATAGTCAACTACTCAACTCCATCTTTCTATAGCTGTTGATTGACTTAAATGTAATAAAATATTAAATATGGATGTAGCAGAATGAACATAAACAAAAATTAATATATACAGTAATAGGGTAGCTACTGACAAGGAGTATGACAAAAATAAGTGAGGAATATCTATATAAAACTCATCAGAACCAATAAAAAATAGTTTACAATAGTTTACATTAAGTGAACATCTCTTTAAATTAGTTGTGTCAGGTTGTGCCTGTATCTAGGCTGGAAGTGTGTTTGGAAGGCTCCTAATCCTGACATCATATGTAAAACTGCAACTGCTAGAGGCCCCCTGGGGCTTCAGGCCAAGACCTGTCCCTAATTAGTTCCTTAATCCTATACAGTTAATTTCCTTTTGTAGAAACATGATGCTTTATGCTCGCCTATCAGAAACAGATAAAATGTACACTGGTTAACTTTAACATCAATTTTTTTTCAATCAAACAAAAAAAAAAACCTTGATATATCTCAAAATATTTTCAGAGCTGATATTTATAATCTGCTTATTTTAATCTATAATCTGCAGAAGTACTTGAGTTTTACTAGCCATGTTAGTGAAAGAGAATAAAATTAAATATGTTCCCTTGATTTATGCACATACCATTTTTTTTGGCTTTTAAACCAAGGATAAATTAGTAAATCTCTTATATCCATTTTCTTATTTTTGATCTTTTTTTCCACCAGACACAAGGAGACTGCTTTCTAAAACAGATAAATGCAAAACAGAGAATTTCTCCTCCTACCCCAATTCAGTAAGGTCTTTGAAATCACAGAAAAGGAATGAGAAAAATATAGATTGTGTTATATATAGTTGTAATAACTTGCCTAAATTACTATGTTCCAACTTTTATCTTATGCATAAGCCAAGGAAATGGAATTAAGCCAAAGAAAAATTACACATATGTAACACATTTTCAGTTTCAATCCAGCACTCTGTTTCTTTAATGATCTACCTCTTTGCTATCTTCTGAGTACCTCAACCTGGCTGGGGAGCTACTGGCCAGCAAAGGCTCTGCCTGAGTGCCAGTATGCCTGTGTGCCATCTGCAGATATCATCTGCTGTTCATTGCACGGAATAGTTTAAAATGGGAAAGAGCTAAACACAAATCACCTTTTATAGCCAATATATTTGTATTCACTAATATTACAGTTAAACACTGTAGTGCTGTCTCAACAGTCTTGTGTCCTTTGAGTTAACTTAAAATTAATCTGTATTTTGTAATCATTTGCATGAGATTTTAAGCCCCCACCTTTATATATGTTAAAAGTTTAACTTGTTAATGATGCATAAATAACTACATAATGATGTCTTTAAAGAAAAAAATTTTAAATTTCTACCCAATTTAACATTATTAAGACAATGTTCTATTCTCCATCAGTTAACGACTTCTGGGAAGCCCAGGTTCCCAATTTCTGAGCATGTTTAATCGACCACTATGGTTGTCATGGAAACTAACACAGAGACTTCTAAGCTTACAAGGGGCATTTCAATAGAGTGACCCAATTATTATCTGTCAACAAATTCAGCAGCAAAATAAAAGGCCTAACGCATTAATGAAATTTTCTGAGACTGAATGAAAGATATTTCCTTCAATTTGTAAAATAACCAGAATGCTGTAAATATCACAGTCCTGATGATCTTCTTCCATTCCTTGATATTATATGTATGAGCTTTTTTTATCGAAAATATTAAAGCCTTTGTGTTTTAGCTTCTTTTACTTCAAAAGCTAATGCTTTTGGAGATAATTGTGATGTAGGAATGTTGAATTCTCCAACTTGAAAAATCGTTGAATTAAAATTAATTCAGTTTCTTTAATAAAAAAAATTAAAAATAAATAAATAAATAAAAGAATCTAAATTCCGAAGGCCATGGGTTAAAGAGTGTAATCCTGTTGGAGACTGTTTATGAAAGCCTTCATCTAAAAAGAACAGCACATGCTGTGAGTGGAAGTCTTTGCAACAAGAATCCTGTTCGTTGCCTATAAAACAATTCCCTTTTCTTTTAAGAAGACAATGAGCTGAAATATACTTGTACTATGATGAAAGGAATATTTAAGCGTTTATACATGTATTATATATTTTCTCTTCACTTGGTCATTCTTATCATAGTTATGATAATTATAAGCTTGGGAGAAGAATTCATGTAGAAGAGAAAGAAACGTGGAAAAAATAAAGCATAATAAATTCGTAAAATATGAATGATCCTTTTTTCTGGTGAATCTTCCCTTTGTGTTTTAATATAATTTATGCATATGCTTTATCAGATAACAAAAAATCTCTGTTAAGACAGGTGTTTTTGAATAATATTGAATTACAAAATGCTTATTTTATTTAAAAATAAGATAAACTGTGTATAATGAAAATATAATATTGTTGTATAATTCTTAAAAATGCTCAATTAGAGAACGTTACTAAAATAAATATGGAAGTCTAGTCTGACTCTTTAACATTGTAAATAGAAAAATAAGGTCATGGAGTCTAAGTGACTTGCCATGTGCTACCATGGCAACTAGTGTCAGTCACAGAATGTGGAGTGTTGCTTCATCATTCACTATGAATTTTTAAAGAGTTTAATATCTATTATGAATTTTATTATATAGAAAACCCAATTTATAATATGCACCGGAATAGAAAGGCAGGGTAGGGCAGGGAAGGGAACTGGAAGGCAAGGGCAGTTCAGGGCACGAAAAGTCAAGGGCAGGGCAGGGCAGGGCAAGTCAGGGCCAGGGAAGTCAAGGGCAGAGCAGAGCAGAGCAGGGTAGGGAAGGTCAGGGCATGGGAAATTTACATGTTTAAAATATACTTAGAAATGAAATGCAATAGATGTATCAGAGAAAGGACTCATGCTTATTTCAGCCAATAAAGATTATTAATGGATAATTGGATTCATGTGGAAGCTCTAAGCAAAACACTTTGTAGAATTTAGTACAATTTTGAGACATTCATGTTTTATTTGGATATCTAAAGACAACAACAAACACATGTGCCTGCCCTTATACACTGTTAAGAAAATTGTATTGTATTCTAAATATTTGTGGTCATGACATAAAACTAACTGGACCCCACTCCCAGACCTCCCAGGGACTAAACCATCAAACAAAGAGTTCATGGCCCCAGCTACATATGCCTTATCTAGCATCAGTGGGGGAGTATGGCTTGGTCCTGTGGAGACTTGATGCCCCAGAGAAGGGGAATGCTAGAGCAGTGAGACAGGAGTGTGTGGGTGGTTGGGGGAACACCCTCTTAAAGGCAAAGGGTAAGGGGGGGAGATGGGGAGGTTGCATAGGGGAGACCAGGAAGGGTGCCAACATTTGAAATGTAAATAAATAAAATAACCACAGTTTTATGACATAATCATGGAGGCCCACTTGAAGCAATTCCCGTATATATTGGATATTAGTCCCCTATCAGATTTAGGATTGGTAAAAATCCTTTCTCAATCTGTTCATGGCCTTTTTATCTTATTGACAGTGTCTTTTGCCTTACAGAAGCTTTGCAATTTCATGGGGTCCCATTTGTCAATTTTTGATCTTAGAGCACAAGCCATTGTTGTTCTGTTTAAGAATTTTTCCCCAGTGCCCATATCTTCGAGGGTTTTCTCCACTTTCTCCTCTATAAATTTCAGTGTCTCTAAGACGAAAGGATGGACCATCTAGAGACTACCCCACCCTGGGATCCATCCCATAATCAGCCACCAAACCCAGACACTATTGCATATGCCATACCAATATTTTGCTGAAAGGACCCTGATATAGCTATGTCCAGAGAAGCTACGTCAGTGCCTGGCAAATACAGAAGTGGATGTTCACAGGATGGAACACAGGGCCCCCAATGGAGGAGCTAGATAAAGTACCCAAGGAGCTGAAGGGGTCTGCAACCCTATAGGTGGAACAATATGAACTAATCAGTACCCCCAGAGCTCATGTCTCTAGCTGCATATGTAGCAGAAGATGGCTTAGTCGGACATCATTGGGAAGAGAGGCCCCTTGGTCTTGCAAACTTCATATGCCCCAGTACAGGGGAATGCCAGGGCCAAGAAGTAGGAGTGGGTGGGGAGGGGAATAGGGCGGGGGGAGGGTATAGGGTACTTTTGGGATAGCATTTTAAATGTAAAGAAAATATCTAATAAAAAAGATTTTTAAAAAAGCAATTCATGTGTGTATAAATACATATGTGTGTGCAGTTGTGCCCATGCACAACATGAGTGTGCAAGCCAGAGCACAACTTCAGATGTTGGTTTTACTTTATGATGGAGACAGTTTTCATTGGTCCAGAACTTTTCTTGATACTGTAGGCAAGGCTATCTGTCAGGAGCTTCAAGGAGGCTGTTGCTTTCTCTAACCTACCCATCACTGGGCTTACCATTGTACTGCTGTGCCTTGATTCTTATATTCTTATATTGGAAATTTAAACTCAGGTCATCTAGCTTCAAGGTATCTAATGTATTGAGTGAGCTACCTTCCATCTCCCAAACATATTTCTAATCAAATTGTTAACTTGATATCATAATCTGTGGTCATACCCACTATTAATCGTGTTAAGTAAGAGTCTTCAGATAATATAGTCATCAGCAAACCTTGTATAAAAACAAAAGTTATCAATGCAGGTACAAACACTAATTGTATTTGTTTTGCCTAGAGAAGCAAACTAATTCAGTTTGAATGAGTAATATAATGTCATTAAACTGTACTTTTATTACGTTTTTCAATAGAGTGCAGTGAGTGGCATTGTTCATTGGTAGCAGCCTAGAATGTTTATTTCTTTCAATTACCAATTGGACTAGTGTAACTATGCCAATGAGAAGTTAAGACAGACTTGGGACATATGATTAGAGTAGGGTGACACCAGTGCTTTTGTTTTTATTCTATAATTTGCCATGGGAGATTTGTTGTTGGGTCTTCCAAGTACGTTAATAGAATATGATATGCTAAAAAATGAAGAAAATGTCAAATAAATATTGTGTGAATTCTGAGATTCAAAACGAGCCTAGAGAGTTTACTTTGAACCAAATGGTGAAGATATTGATACACCAAAGTCCCTTCAAGAACCCAGATGTCCCTCAACAGAGGAATGGATACCAAAAAAAATGGTATATTTACACAATGGAGTACTACTTAGCTATTAAAAACAATATATATATATATATATATATATATATATATATATATATATATATATATGAAATTTCTAGGCAAATGGATGGATCTGGAGGCCATCATCCTGAGTGAGGTAATACAATCACAAAAGAACTCACATAACATGCACTCACTGATATGTGGATATTAGCCTAGAAACCTAGACTACCCAAGATACAATTTACTAAACACATGAAACTCAGGAAGAAGGAAGATCAAAATGTGGACATGTCACCCCTTCCTAGAATTAAGAACAAAGCACACATTGAAGGAGTTACAGAGATCATGTGTGAAGCTGAATCCAAAAGATGGACCCAATGACTGCAGCTGCCAGGGATCCATCCCACAATCAGCCACCAAACGTAGACACTATAGCATATGCCAGCAAGATAGTACTGAAAGGGCCCTGATATAGCTGTCTCGTGTGAGACTATACCAGTGCCTGTAAAACATGGAGGTGGATACTCACAGTCAGCTATTAGATGGATCACAGGGTTCCCAAGGAAGGAGCTAGAGAAAGTACCCAAGGAGCTGAAGGGGTCTTCAACCCTATAGGTGGAAGAATAAAATGAACTAACTAGTACCCCCTGAGCTCATGTCTCTAGCTGCATATATAGAAGAGGATAGCCTAGTTGGCCATCATTGGGAAGAGAGTCCCCTAGGTCATGCAGACTTTATATGCCCCAGTACAGGGGAACGCCAGGGCCAAGATGTGGGAGTGGGTAGGTAGGGGATGACGGCCAGAAGGGGGCAGGGTATAGGGAACTTTCTGGATAACACTTGAAATGTAAATGAAGAAAATATCTAATAAAAGTTGGAAAAAAATTATAAAATAATGTAAGCTATTAATCATTCGTTATTATTTTTTTACAAGGCTGGTGATTAAAAGCAAGGGCTCTGTGTGTACTCTACTACTGATCTACATTTGGATCCCTAGCGAAAGCCTGTAAACTCCAAAATTCATGAATATATTTAGTTTGACCTGGGAAACAAGCCTTTATGTGTAGAGTTTGAAGGAACCGAAAGACTTGAGGGAAAACTGAAATTACTTAAGGTAAGACCTGATGAGCAATATTAGCAAATGATAAGATAACGGTGTAAAATCACAAATTAGGAGAAATGACTAAGAGAAAACTTTTGATGGACACTTAGATATTTACCAAAGGGTACAGTTAATAGTAATTAACAACCCATAATTATTCATGAGGACGCATCAGCTTCTAGCTTGAGAAACATATAAAAGCGATGCCCAAAGTAACCAGAGAATAAAGAATGTAAAGTACATTTAACATGTAATAAGGTCCACTTTGAACATCTTCCATCTCAAGCACTTATAGACATGCCTGGTAGTCAGCTCTTAGATAGCACTCAGTAATGAGCACCTGCTTGGCAGTACTTGTGCCCTTTGCAGTGTCTTTTACTTGAGGAAGTGCTGTGTTTATCAGCTTGTTTGTGAGTTATAGTACATGACAGAGATGACAGAATGTTACTTCCAGGATTCTTTTCTTATATAATCCACTGAGTCTGAGATTAACATATATGCTTATGATTATAGAGATCCACTGGAGCATGGTCAACCTACGAAGAGCCACACCCTAAAGAAAACTTTTTCTCTCTCCTAGCAGCCATCACCTGTCCACAACTCCTGAAAAGGAGACTTGGATATTTTGTGCTGCTCCCTCATCAATGCGGGAATGTGTGCAGGCTTAATCTTCTGCTAGTAGCCACAGCTGCTCGGAGTATATGAGGGCAAGGTGCTCTCACGATACAAGAGAGTCCTGCCTAACCTCAGACTCTTACAATAATTCCACTCTCTTCTTCCTGATGCTGCCTGACACTTGGTGGGTGTGTGACACAGGTGTTACAATTATGGCTGAGCAATCGTAAAATATGTACGATGAAAACAGGTTGCCAAATGAAAAATGCAGTTGCTTGACCTGTTAATCAAGGAGACCCGAGAGACCTCCCAAAACAATGTAGAATATTGACATTGGCTCTTCGTTTTCCACCACAGTTAAATGGTAGGAGCCTTTTTGATGAAAACATCATACATTTTGGTCACAGAATATGGAGAAATCAAGCTTTCTCCATGCTGCCCAGCTTTCAGAGTACTGAAAGTTTCTCTGCAGGCAGCTGGTGGAGAAAAGTGACCAACAGTCTATGATCTGTGACCTGCCTGACAATGCATTTCCTTGGATACAAAGTTTATGAATGTCTTAGGGGTAAACAACTACAATCTGACCCTCAGTAGGAAATCCATCCCTAGCCCTGCAAAACTGACTAAAATCCTATATCCAGAGAATTCATATGTTGAAATGGAGAAAAAGACTATTAATTTGCTGCAAACATACTAGCAAGCTATCTTGTAAATAAATATTCCACAGCTTTGAGTCTCTCTTCAGTGGATGGCAATTAGTACAAAGATTCAATGACTGGTCAATATTCTGAGAATAGGCATCTCTGAAGCTGTGAATGGCACATTGCTTTCCTTGCTTTGTACACGGCAAGGATGTGTACAAAGGAAGAAGCGGGCATTAAATCCATGTGAAATATTTCTGCTCCTTTATTTTATGCTCCAGTAAATAGCAACTGCCAAAATATAAACCACTCACTCCACATCATTGACTTCTGTTGTGTTATTGAGTGTAGGTCATAATTCAGCAGAGGTATTCACATCTGTAAATTCTGGAAGAAGTATTGAGGTATGTTTCCTAGGGGTATTGCTGAGGCAAAGACAGTTTCTGAATTCTCCCATTGATGTAAGCTGCTTGCTTGTTTGTTTTAGCATAATGAAAATATAATGAGTTCCCATGGGTATTTTCTTCCCCAGAGGAACTTGCTTGGCAAGTTTTAAAAACCAAAACAATAGTTTCAAGAATTTCTATAAAGTTCTTTTGTGTGTTTTCAGTTTAAACCTTTTGTTTCTCAACAATTTTCAAAATCAGTTTTTTAATTCTCACAGACAACTTAATGTTAACTTGTTTAGAAAAATCTGCTAATTCATTGCCATATTCCACATCAATGCATGGTAAACCTCTAGTTATTTTATTATATTTTTGTATACCACCTTTATTAATAAATCAATGTTAGAAATAAATTATTAAAATATAGTAAATGAAAATTAAGATTAAAATAGTTACATCTATTATTCATTTATTTTGTCAATAATAGTGCTATGTGAACATGCTTTTCAGTCATAATATTGATGATCAACCAGTATAGGGTACTGTATTTAGGAATGATCTTCATTGGGGTCTTTTTGAATTATAACAACATTTTTTGTTAATTATGTTTGTTAACTAGCTTGTTAAAAAATTGACCATGCTAATAGAACTAAAAATACACAACACCCACAGATATGATATATCAATGCTCATGAATACCCCCAAATAATACAGTTCCTATGCACAGAGAATCTGTAATAATATATTTACTTATAAATATATTAGTATTTTCAGTACTTTAACTATGTCACCCAATGATTCAAATTTTCTCCTATATCTACTGTATAATCAAGGTTAAAAATGTATAAATCATTCAGATTTCATAATGATTTTGAAAAAATTAAGAAATAACTGAATGTAAATTTTATGTTTTAGTGCTTTTCCAAGTAATAGTTATTTCTTTTAATGGATGCATCATATGTGAAAAGAATAAATTAAAAAAGAAAATAGTTGGTTTCACACAGTATATTCTGATTATAACTTTTTATCCCCATATCTAATCTGAAGCAGATCTACATCTGCTCTTTCTCCCATTAGAAAACTTAACAGGAATCTAAACATTAACAATAAAATAACATAATATAAAATAATAACAAACAAATTGGAACAGGACAAACAGACAGACTCCTAACAACATTCTGCTATACTCATAGATCAGTATCTTATTCAGACATTTTCAGAGATGCTTCCTCCTGTAGCAGGAGGAAACAAATACTTGGGCCCACACCTAGAAAATATGCAGAGAATGAGAAACTTTGGATCACTCAGTCATAAATGGGATGTCACCTTCAAATTCTTCTTCTAAGTGCTCAGAGAGTCCTGAAGAAGAGGAGAAAGGAAAAGTGTAAGAGCCAGAGGGCATGGAGAACACCAAGGCCTTCTAAAATACAACAGGACCAACACAAAGGATCTCATAAGAACTATGACAGCATGCACAGGGCTGCACAAATCTATACTAGGAGGGGTGGTCCTGGAGCTAAAAGGAGAAATGGAAACATGTCCATCCCTAACCTAGAAGCTATCTCCAATTCATAGCCACTTGGATATGAATAATTAATTTTCTTCAAGGGAATCTCACTGAGAAAAAAACAAACAAAACAAAACAAACAAAACAAAAACTGAACAGTCTTCAAAGTAGATCCTATGCCCAACAGTAGATGGCCAACACAAAATGAACTCAAGAACATTTTCAGAGGTTTTCATAATGTTGAGTCAGAACATTCTTTTAGCACAAAAGATCCCACATATGACTTCCACTTTTGTATTTTTGTAGGATTCCTGTGTATTTAGGCATGTATGTCTCTGCATCTATATGTGTGTTTCTTGTGCTTTTTCAAAATCTCTCTCTTTCCTTCTTCACCCTCCTCTCTCCTTCTTTCTCTCTCCTACCCCAGGGTCTTCCTATGTAGCCCTGGCTGGCCTGGAACTTGTTATATAGATCAGACTGGACTAGATCTCACAGAGATCCACTTAAAGGCATATACAACCACAACTGTAATCAATGTGAATATTTAAAAAATATTATCCAGTACATGCTTAACTTCCCATTTTAAATTATATCAATATCTGACTATGAATTTCTCTCAAAATTCATGTTTTAAGATACACATATCATCTTTATGTGTTGATGTAAATATAATTGTCAGTTTGGAAATTTATAAGAAATTGTAAACAGTTATCAATAATCCATTAGATGATCAGTTTTCAAGGTGCGTTCCAATAAATAGCAACTATAGCATGAGCTATAAAAGTGTTAGAACTGTAAAGTTTTAAGCCCTAACCCATAACTACTGAAATAGAAACTCAAGTTGTGTGGATGATAGATCAGACATCTAGCTTCTAACATATCCAAAACAAGTAATTCAAATAACTAAAATATGAATCTGTCTCCATGAGATGATGGTGCTGAATATGCTTATTGAATTAATAGGTATAAATAGATCTCAGAGTCAGAAACATTTATTGCAAAATGTGTGTATTAGTATTTTCTTTCATGCACTATTCATTTTAACAAGTTAGAAAAAGTCTAACCCCTACTTTTCACAAAGGGTGATATTAAATCATTTAATTAATTTTATTTTAAGATTACAAGAAGTTAATTTCAAATGTCTTAACAACATACCATTTACCTGTTTAAATGTAATAATAATGTGTTTGGACAATTTTATTCTAGCTACACAAAAAAGGTAAACACATAAGACCCTGTTGCTAAAAAAACAAACCAAAAAAACAAAAACAAAAAAATTATAAAAAAGATAAAAAAAGACCCTATTGCTGAAGTTTCCATATAGAACATGGAAAATGAACATAGTACAGTCATATAATCATCATACCCCCTAGGTAGGGTTCACAGTGCTGGAAGGTACTAGTCATGCTAACAAAGGGGAAAAGCAGTCATCAGTCTTACTCAACTGTGAGACATGTGTGCTACAGCAACAAATGCCCTGGCATTTTTCCATTACTGTAATAGTGGCACAGACATCAGGGAAGTAACCATTTTAGTGTAGTGACAATTTGGGTATTGTGGAATTTTAGTTTCTTTAGAAACACAGAACTATTATCAGAATTTGCCATCATTTTAATCCCAGGTGTAGAGATGTGGGGCTGCTTCCAACTATCCTCAGAAGATGACTCTGATTTCCTTAATGCCCTAGATGAAACACAGTTTTGCTAGTTGCAGACAGTTTCTATGATTGTGTGATGTTTAGAATTCTGGAACCTTTTAAAGTGTTTATAAATGCTAGGGCTATGGGAGGTGGGGTGGGTTGTTGCTGGTCATTTATGGAAGATAGTTGTGGTTTGTTAGTAGCTTTGGTCAAAAAAAAAAAAAAAAACAGAAAACAAAAAAAAAAAATCATATTCAGGGATTTTCCTGATTCCTCTCTCTCTCCTCTATGCTTGTTTCTCTCCTATCTTGTGTATGAGGGTGAATCCAGGTAGATAAAGGGTGAGAAAAAGAAAAACCCACAAGGTATCAAAGATCAGCTACAATTTTCTGATTGAATTTAATGCCTGTCCCATAAATTGAAACCTCTACTTGGACTGTGAGATGCCATGACCATGGCTAGAGAGGTCACAGATTCTATGATAGAACCTCCTACTATTATTATGGTAAAGAGACATAATATTAGATCAATTCCTAATAAACTATCATTTTATCCATAGATTACTGCATCTCCCAAATATCAAATGAGAAGCTTCACTTTGTACTAGATGGAAAATAACACAGAAACCTAAAATTAACATTGTAGATGAAAAGATCAAGAGATTGTGAAATGTCCCATCCTAAGCAGGACTTATATAACATGCTCCCTCTCCCCAAGTCTCAGAAATCACTGTTTGAAATGTCGGATGATGGTAAGACCATTGTAGCAAATGATTATAAGCAAACAGCTTACACACAAAGTAGGGAAGTTGCACAGACACACACACATACACACACACACACACACACACACACACACACACACACACACAGTAGTTAGAATAACATGCACAAGGCCTATTTAAGTTTAGGAAAAGACAAAGGTCAGCATGGAGAGGGCAGATGGGGACAACATTTCAACCTTAGAGGAGATTTTGGCAAATAATAGCTACTGGGGGTGGGATTTTTTATAAGGATGTGGCCTCTGGTTGTCAACCAAGCCCTAGTAGAATGTAACACACCCAAGAATATATGGACAGCAAAATTTGGACTTCAGTTTTCAAAAACAAACAGAGGATACAGAGTTGAATGATGGGAAGTGGGGCAGTGGATCTGGAAGAATTTAGGTGAGGATGAAAAGGATTAAAATACATTATATGAAAATTTTAATTTAGAAACATTAATAAATGAGAGTGAAATGAGTATTTCACTCAATACATGCTAAAAAGTAGGAAGCAATATTACTTTTCAAATAACGGACATAAAACGCATACTATAGAATGGGGAAACAGGGGAATACATATTGGTCTCAACAATGTTTTAGAGTAAAATGTTGCCAATGGTTTGCATATTTGGCAAAACTCACATATGCAAAGTTATAAAAAGTAAAAAGACCCGGGCGTGGTGGCGCACGCCTTTAATCCCAGCACTCGGGAGGCAGAGGCCGGCGGATTTCTGAGTTCGAGGCCAGCCTGGTCTACAAAGTGAGTTCCAGGACAGCCAGGGCTATACAGAGAAACCCTGTCTCGAAAAACCAAAAAAAAAAAAAAAAGTAAAAAGAAATTTGTAGAAGAATGGGAGATTAAAAACTCTTACATTCACAGATCACTAAGTTGTGAGTTTTGCATTTCTTCTCGGTTTTGTATTGATCTCTTTAACTTGAGTGAATTCTTTAACTGAGCAAATGTGATGCCTAGCTAAATGTAAAGATGTTATTCCTTTTCTGGACCATTATAAAGAAGCAATTCAATAAATACCAGTGTTTTTTTAATATTATAAAGGCAGAAAAACCACTAGCCAAAAAGACAGAAAGGGAGAAGAGCCTAATTAATAAAATCAGAGATGAGAAATTAGACATTACAACAGACACTGAGGAAATTCAGAGAATATAAAGTCTTTATTTTAAAAACTCATATTCTACCAAACTGGAAAAACTAAGAGAAAAGGGAGATGGGTTGCTAGAAAAATTTGACACATCAATATTAAATCAAAATGAAATAGTTTAAATAGATTGATAAGATCCATTGAGATAGATGCAGTAATTAAGATGACATTAATTAAAAATAAGCCCAATGACCAGATAGATTCAGTGCAGAATTTCACCAGGCTTTCAATGAAGAACTAATACTGAGACTCCAGAAATTAGAACATAAAATAAAGAAAATGAAGAAATCTCCCAATTTTTTCATTAATCCAGTAATATCCTAATACTAAAACCAGGCAAAAAAACCATCAAAAAATATAAGTTAATATCTTTGAAGATCATGGACACAAAATTTTCCTTTTATTCCTTGTAGTAGAAAGTTCTCATTTTCTCTTCATAAAAACAATTTTGCCAGGGTAAATAGAAAATGAATTTTCTTCCCAGAACAGAAAGGAGAATTCAGACTTTGTCTAGCATGTCCAAAGTTGCATTTCACATGGAAGCAAAAGGAAGGCAATTGCAAATCCTTGCCATAGGGAAGTTGTAAGACACAGCTGAAACAGTTCAGTGCTCTGATATATAATGATTAAATTATAGAAAAATAGTACCCTCTTTGTTATATTTTTACTGTTTCTTTTTATCAGTGAGTATTATTTCTGAATCATACTCTTTAAACAACTCGTCCTTTATTGTTCCACAGCACCTGAGCATCATGGCAGTTCTAACACTCTTTTTTCAGTAGATCTAGGGAGTTTCAGTCAGCATTCCTTACTAGACCCTTACAATCACTAACCCTGTACTGAAGTATAAAAAGAATTTAGTGTTTTTGCTAAGTATCATTTACTTTTTTATTCTGAGCCACTGTAATTGTGGGGCACGGCCTTTGGTAGAGATAAAATACAATGTGCAATGTTGTGAGTTTTTAAACAGGAAGAGTTAAGTGAATAAGTAAATTCTATATCTTAATGCTTTAGAAGCTTTCCGCTTCCTCTGCTGAATATATATTTGGAGAATTAGTTGGCTCAAAGTATCTCAGCATGCCTGAGTTGTAATGATGTTCTCATAATTGTAGAATTTGAAAGAAAGTAATGTACCAAAGTCAAATATTGTATTGATAATATAAGATTTATAAAGACATAAACTTTTATGTATTTTTCCATAAAATTATTTTATATAATCATATGAAATAAATCATAGTTTCAGTATATATTACTAAATATTATTATAGAAGAGATACATAGGCACATATTAATAGCACCTACTACTCCTTTGTGGTAGGCACAAATGTCAGTGATAGGTATCACTACCTGTTTGAAGATTAAACTATTTTTTTAAGATTAAACTTCTATCTAGTATTTCATATGAACAAACAGTTTCCCAAGGTTATCTTTCATTACTTTACTATACAACTAGCATCTAAATTATGAATTTATTTTGACTTTTCCAGATTTTATTTTCAACTTATATAGTATAGCAGGGCTTTCACAAGATTATATATATATATATATATATATATATATATATATATATATATATATATAAATTAGATATCAATTATTACTTAACCAAAATTGGAGGCATAAAAAGACAGGCATTAAAATATCCTGAATAAATGATACTGACTAATCACTCTTGTGAACTTAATTTTCATGACTTCATATGGCCTTTTATTTATATTTAAAATACTGGTCATGCTATTAATCTTGGAACTTATTGCCCCACAAATTGGTTCATTAGAAATATTGGATGAAACTCTTTATCTTCCTTAGTCGCCCTAGTAAATGTCAAAGTGGTATTTATACATTTTTTTCTTCATCAACACAGTAATGAATAACCACGTCAACAAGTGTCCATGGACAGTGAATATTCACATTGTTATCTCTTTATTTCTTAAACGATATCATACAAGATGTTATAACATCTAAATTTCTTTCCAAATTTTGTAACTCTCTGAAGAACTTGACAGTTCAATGTGTTTTACTTAATAACTAGACTTGGGATGCTAAATATATGTGAGATTTTTAATTTAAAAAAAAAAGGAAAAAAATCTATTCAGTCTGCTGAAAGCTGCTATCAAAGTGGTGAACATTATCCTGTTGAAGAATAAAAGATTATTTTAGTTCAAATCTAATGGTATAAAATGGAGTCTAGTCAACCTCCTTTTACATTTTGAGCTGCTTTGAAGTCTCTGGGAGGAGACGTGTTCGATCATCCTTTTTGCTGGATGCTTGACTTTACCTTCATTCTCTTCTCTTCCTCCATGTTCCCCTCTTTCTCTGTCCCCTATTATCACTGGATATTTAGCGACATACTTTTCTAGTTAGGTTCATAAAACAATATAATTCTTACCTTTAAGAAGTTTGGACTTTGAAAAATCAGACAGGAAATAACATTTATACATACAAGGATGGATAATAAGGCATGCTCTGTATTAAATGTTAAACATTTAGAAAATAGCTGTTAGGAAAACTCAGAAAGGAATTTATCTTTCAGCTCTAACTTTCTGCCTCTAGGAAAAATGCTTAACTACTTCAATAATAGTCACAATATGTTATTATAACAGGAGTGAAGAAGTGAATAATACATTAGATTAGTAAATTTTTATGTACAATAGCTACAATAATTCTAATTGTTTATGATTAAAATTGATGCAAGAACACAAGACATAATAAAAACAAGATAAGAAAACCAAGTCTTAAACGAAGGAAAAGTATGTATATCCTAGAACAGACAGTCACAGGCATGAAGCTTTATGTGTTTAATAACCTTCCCATGAACAGAACTCACCACAGCATTCTACTTTGTTAAAGTAAACATTCTGAAAGTTCATTATACCTTAGATGTGTTTTGGAAAGTAATCTGATTATGACAGTGTCTAATGCTTTAATATGCTATAATATTTTACTTCTAAAGGAATACACAATATTTAAAGCCATAGGCACCCTCTCTTATTTTCTGATCTTGTTTGTAATATAAATTAACTCCTCAATGAACCCCTAAGTGGTCCCCATTAATAGATTGATTTCTTCTGAGATAAAAGTTAAAATTTCTATTCGTAATTAGAGAAAAACAAAGTTATTGTTTGTCTTTTGTTTGTTTGTTTGTTTGTTTTTTACACAACAGAAAAGAACTTGTATCAGATTAATACTATCCCAGACAAAATTCACAACTGAGACTGAGGGCACATGGGAAAGCTTTGATTTTGTAGTGTCAGAAATTGAACCTTGTGCGCCTGTTGTGATGGATGCTGTTTAAAGTGTTTTTTTGTTTGTTTGTTTTGTTTTGTTTTGTTTTCTTTGGTTTGGTTTGGTTTGGTTTGGTTCTTTGGGGTTTTTTGTTTGTTTTTGTTTTTTGTTTTGTTTTGTTTTTCAGTTTTTTTTAATGATCTGGGCATTCTGCTTCTACAAATATAAAGATATTCATTGGTGTTTACAAAACTGGGAGTAGTATATAGGTGCTGTGACTGGCTAGAAGGGAAGAATATAGAAAAAGGGAAGTCAAATTTGACATATTAGTTATGTTCTTGATGCTAGGAATCCACTATGAGCTATCATCTTCTGGTATGTGAAGGTTAGTTTCCTCAGTATTCCACAGTTACTTATCATATAACTACTTAAACATTTCAGCATAAGTCCTACTTTAAATAGTCAATGAAGTAATATTAATATATTTCACATAAATATTCATTTTACTGAACTAACTATAGATGTATTAAACTTCTGCACTCACCCTTCTAATAAGAGATTAGAAACCTGTCAATGAACATCTTAGTGTTCAGAGATAAAATATAACTTAGGTATAAGAATCATAATTATTAACCAAAGTAATAAAATACAAGAGGATAAAAATTGTTTCAGAAAAGTAGTATGTCTAAATGAAAGCAAGAATCAAAACTATAAGAATGTGCATGCTCTGGGAATGACTAATAAATTAATATTAATGACCATTAAATTCTCCTATAACCCAATTTCTTAGGGTGACATTTAGTAGAAGTAAAAGGATAAAAATAATTTTTTAGACAAATGACATTCCAAGTTGGACCCATTAAACCTGTAAATACAAGGGTATCAAATTACAAAACAGACTTTTATATGCTTCATAAAACATGATGGGTTATTTGGGAACTTTGTCAACCAAATGCATCAGTACAAAAATTAGCTAAAGACATAATTCCCGAAAGCATTTGTTGAAATGAAGATGATCCACTAGCTGAACCAAAACAGTTCCTTTTTCACAAGTCTGCAAGTGGTCAACATTGAAAGAGAAAATGAGGTAGTTAAATCCAACATGTTATTGATAACTAAAAATTATTTGCTGATGGTTTGTCACTTTACAGTTAGTAAATATTTTGATATACTAACAATTCTAATGTAATAGATATATTTATCTATGCTATAATCTATTCTAATTATTTGGGATTGTCACAAAAGTTTTGGACCATCCACATTTGTTAGCACTGTTATCTTGGAATGCTTGTGAATTTACTATTCACATTGTAAAAATAAAAGATGTAGGCAGGAAATCATTCAAAGCATCAAAGGATGCTAAAAACTAGTGTCAATTTAAAATTTTAACATCTACTAGATATGCATTTAGTTAAGTACCACTCAGAAACTTAAACTAAATATATTCTTCATAAGATGTTTTACAGAAAAACCTCTTAATTAATGTTGATTTTTTTACTTCAGTTAGAGCTAATTTTATAATAACAAAGATTGACTACCAATTGCTAAGTAAGAGATGGATAATAGGAAAATATGTGAAGAAATAGAGAGATGAATCAAGAGTTACCATTTTCTTAAAGTGTGAATGTGAATTAAATGGACTCATTAATAGACAATGATTATGATTTTTACACAGCGGGTTGATGGTTCATGTAAAACAATTTTTTGTCCTTGTGAAGAATATTTGTAAGTGGTCAGAACCCAAGAAGGAAGACAACAAAATGTCATCATAAATTACAGAACAGAGCTGATAAATGCATGCGATTGGAACAGTCACTATGTATGGCATGTGGCAGATAGCCAATTAGTGATGCTTAGTGCAAATCACAGTAGGTTTAAAAGTTCAGATTCTGTTCTCAAATGTGATTGTATTGAACCCAAATTTAATATTACTGTCTACTGTGTAAGTTGGATTTAGTTAATTAACCTATTTGATTTTTAGTTTCCTCAGTGTAAGTACCAATTACAGTTACTGCAAAGAGCCAATGCAGTAATTTATGTTAAGTCCTTAGGCTAATGTCTGTTACTGAAATCACTGGCAATTATGTTCACTAACATTCTCTGGTATGGTAAAGCCAAAGTTGCCTTCCTTTTTAAATGTCATACCATCAAGAATGTTGAAAAACCATCCTTCAATTAAAAAGTAAACCTTTTCCCAAAACTGCTCTCATACATATATAAATTTGTTGGTGTATCTGCATTATAAAATACAGAACATAATTATAAGGTTACTTAATAAATAGAAGTCCACATTTTCAATGATGTGGCTGCATTGGTATTATCCACATGTCTGTCGGTTACACCTCACTCATATTCCTGTCTGGTTCACCAAGCTTGCCTGGGATAGTGTAATTGCTTGGGTATGTCTTTGATGCCTTAGCTATGAGGGCACAAACCTGCTGAGTAATACCATGTAATGCTGTGGGAGCTTTCTTTTCTGTGCATCACTTCCTCTATCCATTGTTTCATGGAAAGCCCTCCTAATTCAGGAACTTCTGAACTGAAATTGTTTACAAGGTAAGAGTCATTCATTTATCTGTATACATGTACCTCCTAATTCTCTAATAATTAGAACTTTTTTTTTCAAGACAAGGTTTCTCTGAGTAGCCCTGGCTGTCCTGGAACTCACTCTGTAGACCAGGCTGGCCTCGAACTCAGAAATCCGCCTGCCTCTGCCTCCCCAGTGCTGGGATTAAAGGCGTGTGCCACCACGCCCAGCCTTAATTAGAACTTTTTAAACTACTTAAATGTTTTCCTACTAGAAACTGACAAAATGTCTCTCACATCAATACATCTTACAAATAAAGCATAATTTTAGTATTCTCTTTGTGTGTGTTGTACAGATGGTGTGTGTGTGTGTGTGTGTGTGTGTGTGTGTGTGTGTGTGTGCCATATATGCATGTGCATGCAAATGTATGGGATATGCTCATGCCCATATAAAGCAGGGCTTTTTCCAGCTATCTTGCTTTGCCACTCTCTACTTTATGCCTTTCAGATAGACTTACCATGAAATTAAAGTTCAGTGTTTCAGGGGAGGTCCTGGATCTGTCTGCTTCTTCCTCATAATACCTCATTATGTGGTGCAAAGAACCCAAACTCCAGTCCTTAAACTGCTTAAACTGCAAGTGCTCTCACCATCTCCCAAACCCAGTAGTCCCTCTTATTCACAGTGCACACATTCTAAGATCCCCAGCAGACGCCTTATGTCATGGGCAGTTGTGAGGCTTATATTTGGAAAACAATGAGTAAATAAGTAAGAGTAAGCAAGTAACAACTAATAATAAACTCAGAAAACTAATAATATAACAAAGCAACTGATGTATTGCAAGGAAAGCGTGAACTCAGTGTTTCTCTCTGTGTTACTCTCAGAATAGCTTAGTGCACTATAGTCACCATTATCTGTGTGATAATATGCATGTTACGATGCCTATGTCATAAGATGGAATAGAATAAAGGACTGAGAACTTATCATTCACCATAACTGAGGCTTCGCTAGTATGACAGTTGACAGCAAAACTAGAACAGATTTCCTATCCAGATGACCCGCTTTATCATCTATCTTAAGAACATCAAAAGAAGTTAAGAGTTCTCACCTTCCACTTTCAAAATGCCCTTTAGAGATTACTTTACGTCCAAATTGCCAGCATTATTGCTTTAGATCATGGATATTATTAAGCAAAATCAGGTGTACTTGTATACAAGCACCCTGAATTGTCACAACCAATATCCAATATTCCATAGCTAGTCTGGAATGAAGATGGTGACTAATGGCTGGGTGATATATTCAGCATGAATCCACTGTACAAAGACAGACTCATATGGTAGGTGGGATGGATTGAGATAACAGACTTCCCTTCTGGTCTCCCAGCACAGCTGAAAAACTAAAACCTACATAATGTTTATTTGTGAAACTTTTTATTCAACATTCTCAGACTACAGCAATTAGCCTATGTACTTACACCAGACTATAGTTGAACAGAAGTGATAGAATTTATAAACATAATCATAAGAAAAGGGGACATTACTTTGTTTGATATTCTATTTTTTTCCAGATGAAACCAATCAATTGTTTTGCATACCAACAAACTTCAATAATGGGAATACAAAATGTATTCAATGAATGTTTTCATATTTACTCTGAAATAAGTATTTTCTTCTACTGAAATATATGTTAAATCCATATACTAATTAGTTTTGTTCACTAAACACAACTGGCTTATGTAATAATATCATCAAATCTTGTGTCTCCGTGGGTTTTATTGCTTGTTTTTTAATATTTATTTATTTATTTATTTATTTATTTATTTATTTATTTATCTGTTTACATCCCAAATGCTGCCTTGCTCTAGGTCCCCACCTTACAAAGCTCCTCACCTCCCCCTACCTCCCTCATTCTCTTCTGAGAGGGTGGGACTCCCTTGATATCCCCCTCCCTGAGGCACCAAATCTTTGCCAGATTAGAAAGAAAATTATGTAATCTTTGCTCAAACTCTCTTTAAAACCAAAAACCTTTGATGGCATGACACAGCCACCACAGGCTGAACACATTTTTAAAGAATTAGCTTCTACTTAGCATGCTTCACCAAAGTGAGATCTTTTTTTTTTTTTTTAAGGAAACATTAGAAACCCTTCAGTGCAATGAGATATTATTGATGAAGGCTGAAGAAAAGAAGTGTGCAACAGATTAAATGACTTCCATTTTAGAACTGGATCAAAGCAGGGATTGGTAGAAGACAATGTCTGCTGAACTCACCCAGACTCTTAAATTATTCACCCTCCTGATCTAGAATATGCACCCGGATAAACGTATCACCTTTTCTGTTTGCCTGGTACAGACAATGTGGGGAAGGGCACATAAATACAAAGAAAAACACATTTCTATGGAGACCCTTTCAAATCCTTAACCATCAACGAAATACCCTTCTCTGATATATTCAGTTAAAGTACTGGATTCAATTTTCCATTCTAGAGGAATTTAAAAGGTTGTATGGGTAGATGGTGATACAAATTTCTATCTGTTTGAATTACAGCAAAGAAAACGTATTTATTGGCACTTCCTCTGAGAAAGAATAATTTTTCAAAGTTACTGCTGGAAAAATGGATAACAAACAATGACATCACTTTCCTTGTTTGCTGCATCTGCTATGGCTCACCCAGAGCATTTAACCTGTTAGCACACTCTACAATTGAATTCAAGTGTTCATTTGGTGTAATGCTTATCTGTTTAATATAATCTGGTTTTCTTTGGCTTAAACAGAAGCAATAACATTAAATACAATAAAAGACATTAAATTAAGAGAAGACTGGGAAATGCCTTTCAATCAAGAGACTATGCTGGTATCAGAATCTGTATCGAAAATCCTGGGTGATTTAAGAAAACAAGAGGGGAGGGAATATAAAATGCTGCTTTCCTTTCCAGGAGATGAATCATTAAATCTGTCTTCCTGAACCCTTAAAACATTTCCAATGATTTGATCTGCTTATCAAATAGTTCCTCTAAAAACAATCAATACAAAACTCACAATGTTTCCTCTCTATTCGGTTCAAAGGTAACTTGACAACATTCAACATGTTAAAAAAAAAAAGTGCCATGGGTATAGTTGAGGGGGAGAAAAGTATACTCAGGTATGAAGAGAATTAAATCATTCCTTAATTAAGAAAACAAGCCGATCCACAGATATTTTACATAGAACCATCATGTATTTATTGCACACCATGTAAATTTTTTTAAATTTAACATTGCCTTCCTCCACTATTGCTGTTTTATATGTACATATGTTAATGATAAGACACCCACTGTGACAGATCATACTGTCAATGTTCTGCTGCCTCCCCTCTCTGAATGATTTTTAGTATTGCCTGAGGAGGGAGGGAGATCATAACATCATTACATCATTTTTCTTGTTCTCGCCTCTATCATAGCTTGCTGAGAAACATTCAACCTGTTACCATGGTCCATAATTTAAGATTTTATTTAGTTTAATGAGTGTCATTTGTCTACTTAAAATGATTGAACTACTGTTTTCTTTGCTTACGAAGAATATTTGACTTGTACAATCAAAAGATGTGAGAATAAGAGATTTATTCAGAAAATAAAGCAATCCCTGAAATGTCTAGTGTAGTATAGACAGGAATTGGTAAGGAAATTTACCCTTTAAAATCTCTAATAAACTCTTATTTGTGCAATGATAAATGATGTTGGTGTTTTTATTTCAAAAGCTTAGTGATATAGTCATGCTGATTTTTGTTTTTTTTTTTCAAATGTCATTATCAACAAGAACATAAGTTTTAAAGATTACTAGCTTATCTTTTATTTTTATTGTATATATAAAACATTTACATACTTAGTCATTGTATACAGGTGGATCTGTGTACAATATGTTTACCCAAAGGGGTGTGTGGGTTTCGGTGTGTGTCTGTGTGTACATATGTGTGTGTGTGTGTGTGTGTGTGTGTGTGTGTGTGTGTGTGTGTACTTAGAGAAGAGGGCAAGCATACCTGAACATTTTCACATGGAAAAGCATACACTGAATCTCCAAACTACCAGGTGACATCATTAAAAACGCAGGTTTAAAACGAGAACAAACTTATATGCATTTAAAATCATCCTTGAAAACATCTCCTTTTAGTAATCCTCATAAATTATTTTTTTTATGTTTTATGTGGTGTGAGTCTTTTAATCTTAAGAAAATGAGTGTTTTCTCTAACGTTACATAAGCCAGTACACAGACATGACAGCGAACACTGCCTCTACTGGGGTGAAAACAATTTCCTCTGAAGCCCCACTTGATGTATATAAAAACAAAATTCTAAAGCTGTTTGAATCATTTAAAATGGGCAGCATTTGTCCAAATTTAATAAAAAAAATTGCCACATATAGACAGATATAACTATAAAGCTTTAAAAATGAATCTGATATTTAACAATGATATAGGTATAGGTTGATTATAATCAGCCATACAGATAGAAAAAAAATGTAATATCATTAAGTAACACCCCAAATCATTGAACCTTTGCTCCTTATTAATTAAAACAACACTGCATCCAGAAAAATAAATAAACTCAATGAATATCAACCAAATTATCCTACATGCTGTTGCTCTTTGTTCTATCAGATGGCTATGCAAAGGTATTGATAATGGTTACATCATCAAATTTTTAACTGCAACTTGTGCACCAACTGTGTTTGTACCTGAAATCTGGAATCTTGGAGCTTGGATTGACAACCATGAAAACATGAAATAAATGAAATCTAACAAAGACTGGACTAAAGACTAGTTCGCCACACTGTACTCTTATCATCAATATTAGAATATGCATTTAGGTACTTATTCCTAGAAGATGTTCAAATAATAGGGGTTGCAATTGACATTACAGCAAGTGAAGAGCAGAGGAAAAAGGAAGGGAGAAATGCCTTCCAAGAGAGGAAGATTCATTAGTCTTTCTGGCAAGTGTCTAAAGCAAACAAGGAAAGCACAAAATAATCACTTAGTTACAAATAAACCCCTTTTAAAGCACAGTACCTTTCTGTGTCTGTCCTTCTTCCATATTCTCTTCCATGGCTACCTTTCTTCAGGAGAAGCTGGCGCACGGAATTAGTCAAAAGCTCAATTAGATGTCAAAAAAGCTTGTGCCTTTTTTTCCCTGGGCAGCTCCAGCAGCAATGGCTTGGGCAAGTCCTTGGAGCTTAGCTGAGGCTCCCTCGCGCCTCTTGTTTGCTTAGAGACTGGCTGTCAAGTGTAATTTCATTCAAATTACTCTTCCGTGAAGATTATCAATTTTTCTTCTCAAAGCTGTCCATTGTGTGTGCCACAGTAAGCAGGTACTCAAACAAACAGCCGGATAATTTTGGGAGGGGGAGTAGAAAGGGGGTCTGGATTCTAGGAGCAGAGACACTGTGATTCACAAGCCTCGCTTTGCATTTAAAATGGGGGAAAGAAATTGAGGTTTGTGCTGAAATCTCGGCTTTAAACTGGAAGCAGGCTGAACTGTGAACAGACAGAGGGGTGTCCTCCTAGCATGAAGCGGACCACCAACCCATAATTCCCCCCTTTGCCACCACAGTGGGAAAGCCCGAATTCTCGTCCTGTCTTTCTGCTGCAGTAGTTTTTTTTCTCACCCAGTCAGATTCATTACAAAAATGCCCTTTTCTTTTACCTCCTCACCAAGTGTCTAGTTAATTTGATTTAAAGGTGCCAAGGACGGATGTAATTAGACTATCTCGAGGTTGGTCTGTTAAAGCTTATTATTAAGATAGGACCTTTATTTCACGTCTTTCAGAATCAGGGAGAAATAAAAACATGGTTTTCAAAGAAATAAGTATAAATCTTTTGTTTTAATAAGCATTTTATTAAGTGGCGTAGGACCTTTATAGGTAAAGAGAAAAAGAATCGGTGTTTTTGTAAATTATTATTAGTTTAGCCCACAAAAGCTGCCAATTCCGAGTGGGAATTTGTGAAGGGAAAAATTCTAAGTGTGATTATTGGAGAATGGGGGCGACAAAAAGAACGAAAGGATTATGGATAAGGAACAACAGGATAGCATTTTACAATAGGAATCTGCACTCTGATTACGAATGCAAATCACAATGCTGCAGTCTGGCAATAAATTAGCAATCCTGCTCAACCTATTGAGTGACAAGACACAAGTAGAGTCGCAATACTTCACAAAAGGTACAGGAAGAAAATAAACACTGTCTGTCAAGGCTGTGTCAAGCTTTCCTAGAGTATAAAGGAAGACTCTCTTGCCTATGTTCCTCTCGAAAAAACAGGCATATGGAAACACACAGATATGAATAAGCTCTTGCCCTTGATGGAAAAAATGCATATCCTCGTTATCCATGTAATATGCTTGTGTTATATGAAAATTTTCACATAGGTTGTAAGGCATGTCAGTAGCATTTTGCACAGAACACTTTCAACTGTAAGAGCACTTATTTATTTCAAGGAAAAATTATCTGACGATGCTCCAGTTTATTTACATAAATGAAGATCTACTTCTCTCTGATAATCAATATTTCTATTCTTTTTGTCAAATGTGTTTAACCCAAGGGTAACTGCATATCTCTCTCTCTCTCACTCTCTCTCTCTCTCATTCTCTCTCTCTCTCTCTCTCTCTCTCTCTATATATATATATATATATATATATATATATATATATATATATATATNTCTCTCTCTCTCTCTCTCTCTCTCTCTCTATATATATATATATATATATATATATATATATATATATATATATAAATTTGTATTCAAGAATTTTTGAGACAGTTGCTTGTTCAGTGTAGATTGAAAGAGAAGCCATAGGGAAATCGAAGAAGCCAAATCATAGCAGTCTCTCTGTTTCAGCCCATCTCTCTGCTGACATATCATGGCATACATTCAGAACAGAGTGGAGCCTCCATCCTTGTTTATCTACTTCATTCATCATATGACACAGAAATAATCAGTGTAGCAAATTATTAACAGCAGCACACACACAAATAATAACACTATCTTATATTTTTCGGTATTTTATAAACTTTAAGTGCATTACTTAAGGAAAATAGGGAAATAATTCTTTTAGCCTGTATGTTGGAATATTCATCTGCTACTCAAGCATATGCAGGGTCTGGGATAGCAAATGAAGAAGAAACTCTTAGAGCAAACATCATAAGCTGATTCTTTGTTTAGGACTCTGACTTTTAAAACTCTTCTACCTTTCTACTCTAATACATCATTGGTGCCTTCAGTGTCACCCTCAGTTCATACCTATTTTTTTTCTTTTCTTTTTTTTTTTTCAATACATGTAGAGAAAAAGAAGAAAAAAAAAGATAAAGAAGTAGGACATGTTACAATATTTGCTGGACAAGATCAATAGAAAGATGCGATTACAACTTCTTTTGTATTCTGGAAACTTCAAGGGAACCATATATTTGTATAATAACCAACTTATTGTCAGAATGGTTTTCTTTATCAAAAGCAACTCGTCCTTTGTTTTATTATATTTTTTTTCTGATAAGAATCCTTTTTAAGGAAATAATTTGTTTATAGGATAGATGGATTCCTCTGAGTTCATATGCAAGTGAAGTGCTTCATTCTCAAGACACAGTATCTCTTGACTCCCCTCCCCCAACATCCCAGGTGTTTCCCACAGCATCCACTCTACACTATTCACAACTCTAGGTGGAAAATAGATATTTGTTTCATTATTTTGTTTCAGATTTCCCCATTACTTCCCATTCCCATGTACACATTCCTTTACGAATTAAGAAGTTCATTTCCCAAACCATCTTTGGTTTTAAAATATTCAGTGCATCATCCTTTTATATTGAAAATAATGGAGAGCTTCCAAACTGATGAGAAGAAACATGTACATACATAGAGTATTCTTACATCAACAACCTGTAAGCAAGCTAAGATTCATTTTTTTTTATATATACATAATTCTGAGCCATTTTGGAGTCTACATTCTTGTGGGTTGTCAGTATATTCACATTTATCTAGCATTGTTTCTACCACCCTACTCTGGAAGACTTTAAATCCCCCCCCTAGTGGAGGTTTGCATCTGAACACAAATTCCCCATCATCCTTTTCCCATTTGACAGCTGGGGTTGATGTTGCTGGTTGACATTTTTAGGATATTTGCAAAATATTGTGTAGTTTGAATAAAAACACTTAAATATCTAGTTATGTGAAAAGTAGCTCATGAGATGTTCAAGAGAAAAACCTCATAGAAAACTGATTTTATGAACTCTAAATATAAAACATTAACCTTAGTAATTGCCATTGTGGTATGTTTGAATGAGAATGGTATCTGTAGTATCACATATTTGAAATCTTGATCCCAAAGTGGTGGAACTCTTCAGGAAGGATTAGAGGTGTGGCCTTGTTGGTAGAGGTATGTTAATGAGGGAAGACTTTGAAGACTCAAAAGTCCACTCCATCCCCAGTTAGCTTTTCTTGACTCATGACTGTTTATCAAGATGTAAGTTCTCAGTTACCACTCCAGACAATGTCCACATGTATGCTGCTACAACCCCAACCATAATTGGTGTTAACTCTAACATTCTGGAACCAAATGCCCCAAATTAAATATTTTCTTTCATAACTTGCTTTAGCCAAGGTGTTTTCACAAAGCAATAGAAAAGTAACTACAATAATCATTAAAATCAAAAAGTTATGGTGATATAGTGCCTCATCAAATATTTTTTTTTAATTATATTCATTGTATTTGCCGTAACTCTAGTTCAACTTGTGGTATTTTAAATATATAAACGGACACCTAAAAACTATTACTACTAATGTTAAAGATTATTCTTTGAAATATTGTTTGAGATGTACTTGTGATATATATTATTTTCCCATGTGGATTAAGTATAGCTTACTTACATAGTCTGAAATTGTAAGTCCCCCTCATTTTTCCTAACTTTGGTTTAAATACGTCTCCATTTTAAGACATACTATCAACTGAGAAAATATCTACATATTCCTCAACTGTATAATGTACTTATCTTTATATTCAACTATATTCTTAGAAACAACTATAGTTACAAAGCATATGTAGAAAGAATATAAGAAAAATTAAAGAAATTTTTATAGGTTCTGAGTCATAGAATAAATAGGACATGTGAAAAATATGATTGTGTGGACTAAGTATAATGTACAGAAACAAGAGTCAAGACCAATTTAAAATTTTCCTTTTGTCTTGAAATCTTTCAAAGCTAGACAGAGCATAGTCTCATGAATGAAATATTTAGATTGTCACTTTTGTGATATTTAGAAAAAGAAATAAAACACAAATTGAGTACTCCTTTAGAGTAGAGGTTGAAAGTAAAAGTTAAGACAACACTCAATACCCACATACCACCTGGTGATAGCTGGTCTCCCAGGAGTGCAGACATGCCTGTGAGCATAGCTAAGACCATCCATTCTCCTCTGAGTGACCTACCCAGAACTCTCAGGACATAGGATCCAAGGAGTAGGGTCCTTCCAGTTTCAGTCTGCACTGGGAACTGATCCCATGACCCAGTTCTCCATACCCAAATACCCCAGGGAGAGTGCCAAGACACAGGCTTGTAGGAGGAACAAGTCACAGTCAAAGACAGCAAGACCAGCTAATACCACCAAAGATAACCAGATGGCAAAAAGACAAGCACAAGAAACTTACCAACAAAAACCAAGGCTACATGACATCATCAGAACCCAGTTCTCCCACAACAGCAAATGCTGGATACTCCCAACACACTGGAAAAGCAAGATTTGTATTTAAAAATCACATCTCAGAGATGCTGATAGAGGACTGTAAGAAGGACATAAATAACTCCCTGAAGGCCAGGCATGGTGGAGCACGCCTTTAATCCTAGCACTCGGGAGGCAGAGGCAGGCAGATTTCTGAGTTTGAGGCCAGCCTGGTCTACAAAGTGAGTTCCAGGACAGCCAGGGCTATACAGAGAAACACTGTCTTGAAAAACAAAAACAAAAACAAACAAACAAAATTCCCTGAAAGAAATATAGGAGAACACATGAAAACAGGTAGAAGCCCTTCAAGAAGAAACACAAAAATCACCTTAAAGAATTACAGGAAAACAAAACCAAATAGGTGAAGGACTTGAATAAAACCTTCCAGGACCTAAAAAATGGAAGTAGAAACAATAAAGAAATCACAAAGGGAGACAACCCTGGAGATAGAAAACCTAAGAAAGAGATCAGGAGTCATAGAGGCAAGAATCACCAACAGAATACAAGAGATAAAAGAGAGAATCTTGTGTGCAGAAGATACATTAGAAAACATTAATACAACAGTCAAAGAAAATGCAAAATTCAAAAAGCTCCTAAGCCAAAACATCTAAGAAATCTAGGACAAAATGAGAAGACCAAACCTACGGATAGCAGGTATAGAAGAGAGTGAAGATTTCCAACTTAAAGTGCCAGTAAATATCTTCAACAAAATTATAGAAGAAAACTTCCCTAACCTAAAGAAAGAGATGCCTATAAACATACAAGAGGCCTACAGAACTCCAAATAGATTGGAAGAGAAAAGAAATTCCTCCTGTCACATAATAGTCAAAACGCAAAATGCACAAGAAGGAAACAAAGAATATTAAAAGCAGTAAGGGGAAAAGGTCAAGTAACATTTTATAAAGGGAGAACTATGAGAACCAAACCAAACTTCTCACGAGAGACTATGAAAAATAGAAGATCCTGGGCAGATGTCATACAGACCCTAAGAGAATACAAATGTCAGGACAGGCTACCGTACACAGCAAAACTCTCAATTACTATAGATGGAGATATCAAGATATTCCATGACTTAAACAAATATACACAATATCTTTCCACAAATGCAGCACTACAAGGGACAATAGATGGAAGATGCCAACACAAGGAGGGAAACTAGACCCTAAAAAAAGCAAGAAAGTAATCTTCTTTCAACAAACCGAAAAGAAGATAGCCACACAAAGATAAAATAATATCAAAAATAACAGAAAGCAACAAATCACTATTCCTTAACATCTCTTAACATCAATGGACTCAATTTCCCAATAAACAGACATAGACTAAGATAGTGGATATGTAAACAAGACCCAGCATTTAGCTGCATATAGGAAACACACTTCAGTGGCAAAGAAAGACACTACCACAGAGTAAAGGGATGGAAAATAATTTTCCAAGCAAATGGTTCCAAGAAACAAGCAGGAGTAGCCAATCTAATATTGAATAAAATCAACTTTCAACCAAAAGTTATCAAAAAGGATAAGGAAGGACACTTCATACTCATCAAAGAAAAAAAAAATGTACCAAGGACTCTCAATTCTGAACATCTATGTTCCAAATGCAAGGTCACCAGTATTCATAAAAGAAACTTTACTAAAGTTCAAAACACGCATTGCACCTCACATAATAAAGTGGGAGAATTTTACACCACACTCTCATCAATAGACAGATCATGGAATTGCAAACTAAACAGATACACATTAAAAATAACAGAAGTTATGGACCAAATGGATTTAACAGATATCTATAGAACATTTCATCCCAAAATAAACAAATATACCATCTTCTCTGCACCTCATGGTACCTTCTCCAAAACTGACGATGTAATCGATCACAAAACAGGCCTCAACAAATACAATAAGATTGAAATAATTCCATTCATCCTATCATATCACCATGGAATAAGGCTGGTCTTCAATAGCAACAAAAACAACAGAAAGCCCACATATACCTGGAAGCTGAACAATGCCCTACTCAATGATAACTTGGTCAAGGAAGAAATAAAGAAAGAAACTGAAGACTTTTTAAAATTTAATGAAAATGAAGGCACAACATACCCAAACTTATGGGAAATAATGAAAGCAGTGCTAAGAGGAAAATCACAGTCCTGAGTGCCTCCAACAAGAAACTGGACAGAGCATACACTAACAGCTTGACAGCACACATGAAAGCTCTAGAACAAAAAGAAGCAAATACACCCAAGAGGAGTAGACATAGACAGCAGGAAATAATCAATGTCAATATGATGATTTCAGGGCTGAAATCAACCTAGTAGAAACAAAAAGAACTATACAAAGAATCAACAAAATCAGGATCTGGTTCTTAGAGAAAATCAGCAAGATAGATGAATCCTTAGCAAGACTAAGCAGAGGGTACAAAGACAATATCCAAATTAGCAAAAGCAGAAATAAAAAGGGAGATACAACAACAGAAACTGAGAAAACTGAAAAAATCATCAGATCCTACTAAAAAAGCCTACATTCAAAAAACTGGAAAACCTGGATGAAATGGACAATTTTCTAGACAGATAACAAGCAAATACCTACATTAAATCAGGATCATATAAACCATCTAAACAGTCCCATAATCCCTAAAGAAATAGAAGCAGTCATTAAAAAAAAAAAATCTCCCAATTTAAAACACACACACACACACACACACACACACACACACACACACACATGGGTTTAGTTCAGATTTCTATCAGACCCTCAAGAAGACCTAATACCAATACTCTTCGAACTATTTCATGAAATAAAAACAGAAGGAACACTACCCAATTCATTCTATGAAGCCACAGTTACACTGTGTATTCTCCCTTGGAGATGGAATTGTTTCTGTCTAATCATGAACCTGTCACAATTTCCTTTCATAGATGACTTCATAAGAAATTATTTTCTACTTCTATCCATTAATGTTCCACATAGATATTAAAAACTGGTTGAGTGCATATTACTTTTAGCTTCAGAAGACATCATGTATATTTAAGAAGCATTTAACTATTATAAATTATTTGGATGACTTAAAAAAAATACCAAACAGGGCTCTATGACAGCCAGGGCTACACAGAGAAATCCTGTCTTGAAAACACACACACACACACATACACACACACACACACACACACACACACATGTGTGCGTGTGTGTGTGTGTGTGTATGTAATATCAGATACATAATTTGAAAATAAAAGAAGTCAAATTTAGTGTTTTCTCTTGGAAAGTTAAAACCATCACAAACCAAGTGCTGTTTAAAAAATGTCAAAGAACAATCATGAAAGTCCTTGGGGTTTTGTACTCATTTAGATCAACCCATTCACAGAATGATCACAGTTATCACAAGTCACTATGGCCCCCTCATTTCACTGTTAATTATACAAATGTTTGCTAAGGATTCTNAAATTTAGTGTTTTCTCTTGGAAAGTTAAAACCATCACAAACCAAGTGCTGTTTAAAAAATGTCAAAGAACAATCATGAAAGTCCTTGGGGTTTTGTACTCATTTAGATCAACCCATTCACAGAATGATCACAGTTATCACAAGTCACTATGGCCCCCTCATTTCACTGTTAATTATACAAATGTTTGCTAAGGATTCTTCCTCTCATTGAAACTTGAGGTAAGTAAAAGGACTCCCTGGCTTATTATACACACCCTTTATTGGTATAAGACAGCCCCAGATTACAGTGATGTTACCTAATAAGAAAAAAGCAGCAAGCACAGCAGAGAGCAGACGAGCCTACTGAAAGAATATCGCAACTACTCCTTCTTGACACTTTCTTGAAATTAAAATAAAATTACATCATTTCCCCCTTTGCTTTTCATCCCTCCAAACCTCCCCATGAATCACCTTGTTCTCTCTAAAAACCACACTCTTTATTTCTTTAATTGTTGTGTATTTTTTATTCCTAAATATATAATTACAACCTTTTAGTCCATATAATGTGATATTTGTAGGATTTCAGAGCTGACCATTTGATATTGGATAAACAATTTTGCGAACCCTTCAGGGAAGCTTTATCTCTTGGAAGTTTCTGTTTGGTGTGACTCGATTAAGAAAGAGAGATTCCCATCAAATAAAATAGCATTGGCCAACATATGGAGTAAGCAGAATAAATAAGAGAGAAAAACTATTCTAGATTTTTCAAATTGAATACGAAAAATCTCAGAAATAGAAATACAATTCTGGTCACATGCACTACATCACCATTTTGCACCTTGGAGAAACAATCCTTTACTGATCATTAGGTATCATCTTCCACAGATCCCTAGGAGGCTTATACTGAAAAACTCAATTATGAGATAAATATTGATCTTAGTTTTTCAAAAAGCAATGAAGGAGTTGAATAGAGATATAGCCTGTGGCTTAGAAGACTTTAATCTTAAAATGAGACAATGGGAAACACATTAGTATTTGCCCTTAGGAAATTAACTTTAGGCTATGTTATATGACAAATCTATTTTCAATAAGTGAAAAATGAATGAAATGTAAAGTAATATAAAAGAATAATAAGTACAGAATTAAAAATAAAAAATAAAAAGAAATGACAAACATATGTAGCATCCTGTTCCTATTTTATTCTTGGTGATTTGGGTTCTATCAAAATAAGATATTTTCTCTCAAATTCATTGATACTACATTGTCATAAAGTTTGCCCTAGATCCAGTTATAACTGTAGTGTAGAATATTTACAACTGGCCATTTTTATCCAATGTTCTTTGGATAAATTCAACCTACTTTTTTGACTGAGAAAATGAAATTAGTAGATATCTACATTTCCAGTAAATGACCCTCTAAACTTCCTTCATTTCAGCGTCTTTTAATTCCTCATACATTCACTGTTATTTCTACTTAAAACAATTTCTCTAGTAAGTCCATGTCTCCAGAATTGTTCATATCTTACATCAAAGCTGGAATATTATCCCCAGAAAAAGCATTCTTGACTTGCAAGAAAGGTATTTTTTAGTACTCATAGATCAGGCTTTTGCAGCGTCATTTAATAAAGATAGCATTTTACATATATAGCTGGCACTTGCTTCTATATAAGCACTTTGCTTTACCTATAAGCAGCATATCGGTGTTACACTATATACTATTCAAAAGTATAATAAACATTCACTATTGAGAAATGGACAAATGAATAATTATGATAAATGAATAAGTGAATGAATTCATTTAAAGAATTAAAATACATATACTTAATTTTTTCAGCCTCTAAAAATTATTATTTTTAATTTGGACATAACTCATACCAGTTCTCAGAGATACTGTCAACTTTTTATGCATCAAATATCTTTTTGCTATATTGATGATAGAACAATAAAAATACACTTCACAGTCTAAGCAGTAAATCAAAAACAGAAATATGAAACTGTTGTTTGGCCTCATTCCTATACACAGGAAAAGTTATAACTTCATGAGCATTGATTAAGAATAAAAAGCAACTCAAGGATGGTACTCTTCAGTCCAAATATATCCTCTGAAAATAGAATCACTTGTCAGTATGAATGTATTTGTACAACAAAATGTTGACAAACTTCTAAGTCTTATATAGTTTCTATTCTCTCTGTCTTCAAAATTCTAGAAAGCCAGAGAAACAACTTCTCCTTTTGGAAATATTCTGAAATATTCATAAAATAGCATTTTCTGATATATAGCATAAAACTTCAGGGATAAAAGTATAATTTTTTTGTAGTGAAATGAATGGAACTGAATATTATCAAGTGAGTTGGAAAAAAGCTAATTTCAAAAAGGCAGTTATGGTATGTTTTCGCTCAGAGATAGATTCTAGGCAGAAGGGAAAAAAAGCAAGATGGGTGAGTGATGCTATTATGGAAGAAAAAGAGTAAGTGGGGATGAGACAGAAGATAGATAGGGAGTGAATCTGCTTAAAGTTGATAATATGCACATATTATAGTTTGAATGTGAATAGCCACATATTCATATATTTGAATTTGTTGTCACCAGGGAGTGGAAATACTTTGGGAGGATTAGGATGTCTGGCTTTGATGGAAGAGATTTGTCACTGAAAGTAGAATTTTTTCAGAAGCTCAATTCAGGATCTCTCCCTCTCTGTCTCTCTCTGTCTCTCTGTGTCTCTCTCTGTGTGTCTCTCTCTCTCTCTGTGTCTCTCTCTCTCTGTGTCTCTCTCTCTACCTGCTGCCTATGGACCAGGACATAATACTTTCAGCTATTGCTCCAGTGCTATATCTATCTACCTCCCTCCATAGTGATCATAAACTAACCCTCTAAAACTGTGAAAAAGATCTCAATGAAATTCAAAAAGGCAGTTATGGTATGTCTTTCATAAGAATTATGATGTCTCTTTACATGAGTAGACAAATGCATGAAAAATGTTTCATTGAAAATGTTTTCTATAATTAATAAACACCATCCTAAAAATAATTATGCCTCTAAGATATCATGTCTAATATGCAGTGGTTTATGCTTTACTCAACTTATTTTATACACAGAAATATTTATAAAGTGAGTTTGAGTAATTTTTATGTAGATCGTGATTTCAAATTATTTACTAAGTAATCCACCTTTTGTAAACCATATACCATCTGTGATCATCTTTCAGGCAAATATACCCAGGTTGGTTTCTGAATTCTCTTATCTATTTCATTGGTTTATTCATTACTTGTAGTGATAAAACTGTTTTAATCATCTTGGCTTTAAAATGAGTGTATGAAAGAATCAAGTCTCCATCATTTCCCTTTCCCTAATTGATCAAAATTGCTTAATCTTTTAGTTCATGTATATTCTAGAAACACTGTTAAAATGTAAGAAAGTTTCATTAGTCTTGTCAGTTTCATGTCAATATGATAGATATAATGAGATTTGACAAACATTATTGCAAAATTAAGTCACCCTCCATAGCTATATGATAGTATCGTTTTCATAGATACAGAACTATTTTTTAACAAATTTTTGTCTTATTTTTTTATTTTATTAGATATTTTCTTCATTACATTTCAAATGCTATCCCGAAAGTCCCCTATACACTCCCCCTGCCCTGCTCCACTACTCACCCATTCCCCCTTCTTGGCCCTAGCATTCCCATGTACTGGGGCATATAAAGTTTGCAAGACCAAGGGGCCTCTCTTCCCAATGATGGCCGACTAAGACATCTTCTGCTACATATGCAGCTAGAGACACGAGTTCTGGGGGTACTGGTTAGTTCATATTATTGTTCCACCTATAGGGTTGCAGACCCCTTCAGATCTGCAGGTACCTTCTCTTGCTCCTCCATTGGGGGCCCTGTGTTCCATCCTATAGATGACTGTGAGCATCCATTTCTGTATTTGCCAGGCACTGGCATAGCCTCACATGAGATAGTATGATGGTTTTATATTTTTTGTCTTATACTGTATTCTGTTGTCCATGTGATGTTTTATTGGTTTAAAGAAATAATTCTATGGTTGGTCTGCTATATAGTGTTTAATAATAATTTGAAAACATACAGTTTAACTCTTTATGTATGTTTCCTCTAAACCATGATTTGGCATTTCAATTATTATAAAATAATGCAAGACAGCTCTTTAAACTACCTTCACTATATATTTGAGTAAAGAATTCCTGTTGTAAGATAATCAGTTATACAAATTTGGTACAGCCAACAGAAAAATACTATACAATTAATAACTGTATAAATCACCAACAAGCAAAAGGCTATAATAAATGATAGAATAACATGTTTTTATATTTACCATACATATATGTATATGACAGAAATTCAGGACAAAATCCTTTAAAATATTTGTAGTGAGTTAGCCTGATGATGCGTGTATTCTAATGCAAAATACTGGTTTCTCAATATATGATTGCCCCCAACCTGCAGACCATCATGTACTCAAGTGATCCCATGTGAACCTTCTCCCCAATTTAACAGGTCAATAAAAGACTAGAGCCTGTGATTAAGCAGTGCACAGAGAAAGGTGAGACTGGAGACTCAAGAAGAAATTGAAGGTAGAAGGACTCAGGAGGAAAGCAGAGGAGCAGGAGGAAGTGGTCATGAACCCAAACTGCATGTCCAGGAAAAGCAGAAAGAACAAGGGGGTTTATAACTGGGGATAAGTTAATATAGCCCTAGATCTATCCATCTAGGCATATGGGTTGTAAATAAAATATCGGGATTGTATGTCTTTTATATGGGTTTACTAGGATTACAAATTCTAACAACAAATATTAAAAGTTCTTTTTAATTACACAAAGTGCAGGAACTTTTTAAGTCTATGTTTATTAATACAATTTAAATGACTTAATGTAATGCTCTCAACTTTATCAAAGTGATAACAATAACTTGGTTACTACTAACCATATATAATATTCTAAGCATTAAACTTGTATTAAAACACATATTTTGTAATATATATGAAAAATTTTACATCAGAAGATCATTTTATAAAATGTTTTGTAAAATTAAAGTTTTTAAACCTTTAGACAACTTTCACAAAGCTACACAAGTAATGGATAAAATTTAAGTTGAATTTTGGGCTTTCTAATACTAAAGTTATATCATGAAAGATTAGTCATTCATTGCTTAACTTACCCAGTCATTATGCATCATCTTTTTGGTAAGACCTTACTGTTACACTCATGACAATAAAGTAAGGGTATAGCTTATCTAACAAATGAATGAAATATTGCTTTATTCACTTTATAATTTAATGGTTTAGAAATTCCTACCTTACATATCCACTGGAAAATGTGTATGACAACACTGTATAAGTAAATAAATTATCAAATAGGTCAAAAAGGAAGATAGAAAGAAAATAGGAGGGAGAGGGAGATAGAGAGATAGGGGAGTGGTAAAGGAAGAGAAAAAGGGAGGATGTTGTAGACAAAAAAGGAAGGGAAGGGGAAGGAAGGAGAGAAGGAGGAAGGAGGAGAAGGAAGAAAGGAAGAGAGAAAAGGGAGGGATAGAAGAGAAGGGAGAAGGGAAGAAAGAAAGACGGGCACAAAAGAATAAATGTTTTAGAAAGATGTAAGCCCGTCATAGTCTCTAGATATTTGAGTTGTCATCTTAGGTTTTGATTAGATTCAGATTGTAGGGGAAAGCCTCCACCAAGTTGAGCATAAAGCATAGTTCAGAAGCGATGAGCAAAACTAACCTTCAAGTCTCTTGGCTTTACAGTGAACATTTTGATAGTTTTGCTTATGTATTAGTCAGGTAGCCCTTTTGTGAATGAAAATGTGTGTTAAAGTGTGCTCTTCCAGCAAAATAGAATCTTAGGTAACCTAGAATACCTATCTAAAAATAAATTCTTACCTAAAAATAAAACATTTGACAGATTGGGAACTTTTATCATCCTTCAATTTGTCCTCTACAACTACATCTTCTAACTAAATCAACAGAAAGCAATGGACTTTTTCCTAAGGACAGAGTGAATGAATAATCCCCTCTTCTGAGAAAATGTGTTTTTAATTATTATTTTCTTATTCACGTATCAGACACTTTTCCATATATATATATATATATATATATATATATATATATATATATCCATTTCATGTCTTTCTAAAAACATATCTAAGGTTAACACCAAAGAAAAACGTTTATTGTGTGTACAATTTACATGGGTTTAGCTCAAATCTCTAGATGCCACCTCTGAGCAGAATCTTATGCTTCCCCATCACAAAATGGAGGCAGATCAAGAAGCCTCAAGGAACAACTGCAGAAGCATAGGCTTGCTTTGAGCAACCTGCTACTGTTAAGGATTTCAGACCTTCAAGATCTAATAAACACCTTCAGATACACTCTTAAGTTGCATAAACACTCTTAAGGATTATTAGACTGATATCTTGTAAACTATGTAAAGAATGTCCTTGGTTTTATCCAAATGCTGATTTCTATGCCAGCAGAGAGTTAGGTATTATTATTTTTATGAAGAATCAGCTGACTTGACATTTTGTAAACATTCTTCTCCATCACATTCTGGTTGGTTAATAAAGAGCTGATTCAGCCTTGAGCTGGGCAGAGAATGTAGAGGCTGGATTTCCAATCCTGGCCAGGGATTCCACGTAGAGAGAAGTAGAAGAAGGAATAGGAGGAGACCAGGAGGATTCTTCATGAGTTCATGATGAGAGAGCAGACACACATGGACCAGAGCTAGCCTGACAAAGAACAGTTTGGCAAGTAACAGGACATTTGTCTGGTATTCACAAGCTTAGAGGGTAAGAAGGGCTCAGAACCTGCCCAGTCTAGGCTTACAGCTTGCTAATAAACTTATTAGGTCATTCTGTCAATTACTTGGGAATTAAAATGGAGACAGATAAGGTTTTATCTTAAATTTCAGTCTACAAAGGATAGATTAAGACCTATTTACTTTTCTTTAGATTCTATCTCTCAAATTGCAACAACAATAACAACAACAGCAACAACGCACACACACACACACACACACACACACAAACACACACACATACTGCCAATTCTTGTGGGAACTAAGCTTTGAGAGCATGTATTCCTGAGAGAAAAAAAAATTCAAACTATTCTAATGTCTGCAAATATTTTTCAGCAAGAAGCCTTCCATGTGATCTGCTCTGTACTAAATGGAAAGCACAAGTGACCACGTCCTGAATGTACTAGAAACAAGCTAGAAATTATTCCCTTGCTTTCCCAGGACAGTTTTATTGGTGATCAAATAAATAGCTTACTCAGATATACATTTGTTACATCATAACTTTAGGAAGATCAAGGCACTAAAAAATTTCAAGAGTACATATACTACTGGTATGAAAAGTTTCTTTGCTCCTTCTGCACTATTAGTTTCAAATGAACTCTGTATTACACCACTTGACTCCATCCTGGGTTTGCAACAATTACACAATCCATCAGCTTGCAACAGCTCTTTATGGCTTTCAGCAGCATGCTCAAGACACCAATAAACATCCCACTACAGTTGTCCTAGATAAAATGCAAAGCTGTTTTTAGCATTTAATAACACAAGTATTAAGAAAGACATGATTTATTCTTCCTTTCATTCCCCGTGAATTTCAGCATCATCTGTCTACAGCTTTTATGTGGTGGGCATCACACATTTTTTTTCAATATTCAATATTTTAATATGTATGCTATTCATTTTCCTTGCCTATTACTGACAGCAGAAATCATGAGATGCAATTGTCTGTTCCTCACAGCCCATGAAGTGAGGATGGACTTATTCTAAGCTGCTCAGCTTTCTGATTAGCTCTTATTATCTAGTATAACTATGCATATATGTGGTTCTCATGTGACTATGCTAGATACATATTGTTTCACTAACTTTATTTACATACATGAAAGTATAAAGACTTTCTTTTAAGTGATAAGCCTAAGGATCAGATGATAAGCCGCAGGTTCAGAAAATAAAATGATCTTCTAAGATCTATAATCGTGAGCATTTTGATATACATTAGAAATATTCTATATTCTATGACTCAGTAACAGAAATTTAGAAAGAAGTTAACTAGTCAATATCTACAAATATGTTGCAGATGAACCTGGTACTGTTCTTATGAACCAATCTCCTAATGAATAAAGGAGGCAATCACTGGCAGAATAGGAGGGACTTCCGGGTTAAATGGAGGAAGAGAGGAAATAGGAAGAAGTTAAGCCCTTTTGGAATTGGAGACAGCATGTGTGTAAGATGCAGCTGCTAGAGTTTTCTGGTATCATGGCGGATCCGTAAAGATTGACCACCAGAGAAATCAGATTTTAATAAGGCTTACAAGATTAGGTTTTAGTTACTGTGCCCAGAGATTGAGTTACCATTGTTTCTGAACTAAGTTTGTGTTGGGTTTTCCTTCACGCTACAGTTCATCTGGGTTCAAGGAAGAAAGGTACAACTATGACAAAGTGTGAGTTTGCCTGAGGTGCACCACAAAGGCTGTGGGGGATTTGAAGCATGGGGTTGACGTGGTAATGACCCACCAGTGGGAACCAATGAGCTGGGTGGAGAGATTCTGGAGTTCTGAGTCAGTGTCTCCATGAGATAAAAGCAGGTTGGCCAGTGCATGATCAGTAAGATCTGATCGGTCAGACTACCAAAGGGCTGAGAGTTGCCAGCTCAAGTGCAGGAATGTGCTGGTTCATTTTTTATTATTTCCCACAACACAAATATATGATATAAATAGATATTTGAATGATACTTTTATTTAACAACCTAAAACATATAAAGATAGTGAATGTGAAACTAATGTAAATTACTATGAATATGTGGGCTCGTATTTGTCTTATATAGTTCTCTAAAATGTTCCAATATATGATATATATATATATATATATATATATATATATGATAAATATAAATTTTATAAGATAATTTTCTGAAGAAAAATGCATGTTAACTCACAGATTTTGTATATAATGATACTGTATTACCATATCTGCAAAGTTTTATCACTAAAAAGACATTGAATTATAACTGAAATATTAAACAGAACTGATAATTTTAAGAAAATATGAGGATCAACAATATGAACTAACCAGAACCCCCAGAACTCGTGTCTCTAGCTCCATATGTAGCAGAAGATGGCCTAGTCAGTCATCATTGGGAAGAGAGGCCCCTTGGTACTGCAATCTTTATATGCCCCAATACAGGGGAACGCCAGGGCCAAGAAGTGGGAGTGGGTGGACAGGGGAGCAGGGAGAGGGGAGGGAGGAGGGGACTTTGGGAATAGCATTTGAAATGTAAATTAAGAAAATATAAGGTATCCAAGGTAATTTGTCATGGGTATCAACTTTTACTAATTCATCTATCAGTCATATACTGAGTGTTTAGCATTGTCCAGAGATGAGCTATCGTCTGGGTCAGGTCACTAAAAATATGGATATCATTAATATTGTCACTTTCCTGAATTTTATGCAATAAAATAGGAATGGGTAAGAATATTAAAATGAGGCTTGGTAAAGTAAGATTATGAAAAAATTCACAATAATATATTAGAAATAATTTGTGGTACTAAAATAGTTTTCTTAGCCTTTATCATCAATATATGATGCTTTTAAAAACATATCCACAGCTGGATAGATGGCTCCGCAGTTAAGTGCACTTACTACACTTCCAGAGGTCTTGAGCTCAATTCCCAGCAACCACATGGAGGCACACAACAATCTGTAATAGGATCTGACTCCCTCTTCCAGTGTGTCTGAAGACACACATACATAAAATAAATAAATTAATCTTTAAAAGAAACATATCCACAGTCATGTCTGAAAATTTCTACTTTGAAATGTTTATCAAGGACAATGTTTTTAGTTAGATGATCTATAAAGAATAGAAGACAGGCTGGGCGTGGTGGCGCACGCCTTTAATCCCAGCACTCAGGAGGCAGAGGCAGGTGGATTTCTGAGTTCGAGGCCAGCCTGGTCTACAAAGTGAGTTCCAGGACAGCCAGGGCTACACAGAGAAACCCTGTCTCAAAAAACCAAAAAAAAAAAAAAAAAAAAAAAAAGAATAGAAGACAATAACTTGAGAAGTTAACAGTTGATATATATTTGGTTTCTGCTAAATCAGACTCTTTCTAACTATTGTTAATGCTATAACCTGGAATTACTGTTTCATCATTTTCAAGCCAAGTTGGAAAACAGAATACTCTCTCATCATTATAAGAAAAATCCAATAAGAAATTACAATCATAAGCATATTGTGCCATACATAAGAGCATCCAATTTCTTTTCTTTCTCTTACTTTTCTCTTTTTAGACATTATTTACTTCATAATCAATTACAAACTATTTAATCTTTATTTAATTTTTATACAATTTATTTTAGTCATATTCGCCTTAACTCTTCCAAGATCTTCCCCCCACATCCTGCCTTTGCAACTTCATGTCTTTTTCCCCCCTTATCAACATGCCTTGCCCCACAAAAAAAAAAAGAAAGAAAAAAAAGAAAAGAAAAGGAAAGGAAAGGAAAGGAAAGGAAAGGAAAGAAAAGAAAAGAAAAGAAAAGAAAAAAGAAAAGAAAAAAGAAAAGAAAAGAGAAAGAAAATCTTAGTTTCATATGTAGAAGAGGAAGGCCTAGTCGGTCATCAGTGGGAGGAGAGGCCCTTGGTCCTGTGAAGGTTCTATGCCCCAGTATAGGGGTATACCAGGACCAGGAAGCAGAAGTGGGTTTGTTGGGGAGTAGGGGGTGGGGAGAGGGGATAGGGGATTTTCAGAGGGGAAACCAGGAAATGGGATAACATTTGAAATGTAAATAAGGAAAATATATAATTATAAGAGGAAGGAAGGAAGGAAGGAAGGAAGGAAGGAAGGAAGGAAGGAAGGAAGGAAGAAAGAAAGAAAGAAAGAAAGAAAGAAAGAAAGAAAGAAAGAAAGAAAGAAAATCTAAACAAACCGCAACAACCCTGGAGTATGGTTGATAGACTCTGTCATGTTCCATTTGAGAAAAAATGATTTTCCTTTTCACATCAGGTATCTACTGCAAATAGCTCCTTGGTTAAAAGTGAGACTTTTTTTTTGTCAGTTTTCTCTTTTTAGTGTTCAGTTTGTCTGGTTTGGACCTGGGCATGCTGTCATAGTCTCTGTGAATTCATGTGTCTATCAGTCCTGTTGTGTCTGTAGGACTCTTTCCTTGGAGTTACTCATCTCTTACCATCTTGTCTTCTCCTCTTCCAACAAGAGCCCTGAACCTTAAGGTGAGGAGTTTAGTAATGGCATTCCATTTAGTCCTGAGAAGTACACTTAGTTTTATAAAAGAAATACTATTATACCTAAAAACACAGATCAACTCATAACTCAGTGATAGTGAATATTTATCACCTCACCAGCACCAATAAACAGGTCATTTGGAAGAAAAATTAGAGATATTCTGAAGTAAAAGGCATCATAAATCAAATTAACTTCCCAGATATCTACAGAAATTTGTCCCAAAACTTTAGAAATGGATGTTCTTCTCAGGAGCCCATAGGATATTCTCTAAAATGGACACTCTAACCATCATGAAATAAAACTGGATTTTGACAATATTAGGAATGACTAAAAGTATACAAAATCATAGAAGTTAAACATAGCACTAAATTAAAATTTCATGAATGAATAACTAAGGAAGAAAATTTAAATTTGCAAAAGACTGAATGAAATTGAAAATGTAACACATTGAGATCTATGGAAAACAATGAAGGTAGTCATAGGAGGAGAGTTTATAGCACTATGGGCTATATCAAAACAATTTTGGAGATATTAAATTAATAATAACATAAACTTGAATGACTTAAAAATACAATATCAATGAACATCACCTCCCACATACACACACAAATATAAATTAAAAGAGACTTTAAAAATCAAAGCTGAAATTAATGTTATATGAATATTTAATTAATTTGTCAGTAATATGAACAGACTAAGAAGACTGTATAATATATTTTCTGTATCCATTCTTCTGTTGAGGGACATCTGGGTTCTTTTCAGCTTCTGGCTATTATTAATAAGGCTGCTATGTACATAGTGGAGCATGTGTCCTTATTACCAGTTGGAACATCTTCTGGGTATATACCCAGGATACCAGAGCTCGTGTCTCTAGCTGCATATGTAGCAGAAGATGTCCTAGTTGGCCATCATTGGGAAGAGAGACCCCTAGGTCTTGCAAACTTTATATGCCCCAGTACAGAGGAACTGTAGGGCCAAGAAGTGGGAGTGGGTGGGTAGGGGAGTAGGGTGGGGGAAGGTATAGGGTACTTTCGGGATAGCATTTGAAATATAAATAAGAAACTATCTAATAAAAATATTTTTAAAAATGCAATAAAAAATTACAGACCAAGTTGTCTTATAAACAGATTCAAAACTTCTCAATAAAAAATTGTAAACTTAATACAAAAACACCTCAAAATGAACATACACCATTATCAAGTAGACTTTATCTCAGAGATACACGGATGGTTCAACATATATAAATTGATAAATGTAGTCCACCATAGAAACAAACTGGAAGACAAAAACCACAGGATCATCTCACTAGATACAGAAAGGGCCTCTGACAAAATCCGCATTAAAAGTCCTAGAGAGATTAGGGAAACAAAGGACATACCAAAACATAATGAAGGCAGTTTGCAGCAAGCCTGGAGCCAGCATCAACTTAAATGGAGAGAAACTAAAAGCAATTATTTTAAAATTAAGAACAAGATATGATTGGATAGTCTATAACTATTCAATGTGGTACTTGAAATCTTAGCTAGAGCAAAAATACACAGGACTTGTGGAGTGAGATTCAAAACAACTTTTGCATGAGTTCTGCACCAAATAAGAAGAAATCTAAGAAAGTTTATCACCGCTCAATCGACAGAGCTCCTGAGCTTCTTACTAAGTTTGAATTACAAAAGGCATGCCTATGTGCCTGTCTCAGAAAGTACAGGAACAGAGGGGGCATACGAGACTTAGTTCTAATGTTTATCATCATCATCATCATCATCATCATCATCATCATCATCATCATCATTGTTATTATAAAAAGGAGGAGGAGGAAGAGGGGGAGGAGGAGAAGAAGAAGAAACATTTAAGGTACTCCGTTTCATATGAATGTGTACTACTGGCTCTCTGCTTAACTTTAAATAAAGATGTTCTTTATTTTCTTTCTTAAAAATAAAACAACATAATGATGTTTGTCAGATTACCTGCGTACAACATTCATAGAAAAATGCTATGTTCAGTCCTACAGTTTTCTATGGATTAGTTCATTCTATGCCTCCTGTGGTGGATATCATTTTACAAGTATAGGAAATGAAGTTTTGGAAAAGTGAACTTTCCAAACAATAGAAGAGACTAAGTCTCACAACAAAATATCTAACATGATACATTTATAAATATTGTTAAATGTGAAAAGGCACATCCCGTGCATAAAAATACAACTGCAGCATTGCTGAAAAATATTAATTGGTAACCAACTAATCAATAGTCTACCCTATTTAATTCCAAATAATAATATGCTCATTGAACCAACGACTGCTTTATGATGATCACAGTTTCTGGTATTTTTAGCAACTGTAAGTTCATATGGTATAACAGATGTGAAAATTTAAGGGTCCTAAGTGGCAGAGCTTGAAAGAGAATGCGGGCAGTCTGGTTCTTAAGCCTGTGCTGTGGCTATAGCACCAAGTCCTGTGAAGTAAAATGACTGTGAATACTTGGTTACATCAGCAGGCTTGGGGAACAGTTAGGTGGATTATTTCCCTCAGGTAGGAGGCTTTCAGCCATTCTTTATGCTGTGTTAGGAGCTTATGGGAATTCAGGTGAAGCGGAGTTTAAATGATAGCTTTGCAAGCCAGCTCTGTGCAGTCTCCATGACCCCTTTACCTTCCTGCCTCTCATTTGTAAAGAAACGGGGGTGGGGGGGTGGGGGGGGAGGGGAGAAAGGAATGCCTATTCAGCAGTGATGTGCTGAGGATCATTGCTCAGCACAGGTCTTGGCTTAGCCAAAGATGGTGCTTAATACTCCAGGCTCCTTTCTGAAGCCTCAGAAGTATTGTCACTTCCAATGACTTATACACAATTAAGCTATTTAGGGAGAGATAAGGAAGAAGCTAAAGGTATGGACAGCTAGTGTTTAAAGCAATTTATATTTTTCCAGCTCATCAAGTAATTTGTTTTTGTAAAAAGTAATAACATTTTTTTCCAAAAATAAGATTTTTTTCCTCCATAAACCAGGCCATATTTATTTTCTCAATAGACAGTGTATTTAGATTGATAGACTGATAAAGATATTTATCAATTTCTTGGCCAGAACAGCTGAGTTGAATCAGCCAGTTGGAGTAAAGAAAGAACAAGAGAGGATAGCAAGTCTAAGAGGCAGAAAACATTCTAAGCCTAGATTAAATTGTATGGAGGCTAGAAGTCTCCAGGTTCTAGGCCTAGATTAGCAGAGAGAGGCAATGAGCGTCCCAGAGTCAACAATTGCAGTACATGATTAAAAGATACTTTTACACTGGTCAGTTGCTGGAAGAACCTTAGGGATCCATGGCTCCAGATACATTTGTAGCAGAGGACGGCCTTGTCTGTCAACAATAGGAGGGGTGCCTTGGTCCTGTGGAGGTTTGGTTTCCCAGCATATGGGGAAAGATGGAGCAGTGGGGCAGGAAAGGGTGGATGGGTAGGGGAGAACCCTCATAGAGTTAAAGGGGAGTAGGGAGAGGAAGGATATGGAATGGGGGGTTGTGGAGGGGTAATCAGGAAGAGCAATATCATTTGAGATGTAAATGAACGGAATAATTTATTTTTTTAAAAGATACTTTTAGAGTTCTCAACATGTGGGTTTGTAATCTTTCAGGGTTGAACCCCTGTAACAGAGGTCACATATCAGATATCCTGCATGTTAGATATTTATATTACAATACATAAAAATAGTAAAATCACAGTTATGAAGTAGGAATGAAAATAATTTTATGGTTAGGGATCATCAGAACATGTGGAACTGTATTAAAGGGTCACAACATTAGGAAGGTTGCTAACAGAACTCAATAGTAAACTCAACGGTATAATTGGATCTTAACTGATAAAAACATTTCCTTAAACACTTTGCCAGGGACAGAGAGTCCTGGCAAAGAGTTTTAACAGGTTTCATATATTTCATATGAAGTTTCATTATGAGCAAGGTAGATACAGATTAGCCAGAATGCTTTTTTTATATTATTTTATTCACAACATACTCATGTATTGAATAACAAATAATTATTTTTCATCACTGTGATCTGAATGAGGAGGGTCAACAAGGCTGCTTCTAGACTGGGTGGTTGTCACTAAATGAGATGGATGCCATTGAGGCATAGAAGGGAGAACTGGGAAGACAGCTAGATAGACAAAGAGGGTAGGCTCATAAATATCAAAAAAAAAATAAGAAGAAGACTGTAACTCTTATGCTGACCATGAGAAATCCGAAGCCATGAGCTAGGAGTGACAATGGAAGTCACTCTTCTATAATTGGTCAATGAGCATTGTTGACATGGTGTTAACTCTATTATCTGATCCTAACTAAACACAAAGCACAGGCATGTTTTTAAATCAATTGTTATACATACAAAAATACAAATGCTGCTTATGACTCTGTGTAATCATTTAGGACATAAGCTATAAAAAGATGATGGTGATACAGAATGCTCACATCGTTCCTCTTTATGGGAGGTGGAGTACCTTAAAAATCGAATATGCTTCACCTCACTGTAATTCTTAAACACAGCTCTGTTAGGTAGGCACTAACATTACCTCCTTTTTCAATGTACCAATGTACATTTTCAATGTATAAGTAAGATCATTGGATTCAAATAAATTTATTGAGATTGTTAATCAGGACTCTTGAGTCAATACTGTTCATCAATTTCAAATAGAGCATACACAAATGAGGATGCTCTGATATATGTGATACAATAGTCCTCCCTTCTGTGCTTCTTTATGTTTCTTGTATGTTCAGCTTCATTGGTAGAATTTTGAAAATTTCTAATATATTTGTCCATAGATGTGCTGGTTTGTATTTTCTCATATTTTTATTTATGGGCCCATGCCATATCCTTTACTAACTGAAGAAAATCATTACTTGGCTAATCAAAACTGTTTAATTAAATGGACAATATTTATACATCTCTCAAACTGAGAGGGGATCAAAATTCCTGAATTTGTTTGATCTAAAAAAATCTCACTTATATATTTCAAATAAATAAAGCTCTCCTTTGCTAGAAATAGAATAATAGATAATTCTATTTGTACTATTGTTAGATAATAATTAAAGCTGAGATTCTATCAAAACATGGGAAGAAGTTAAAAGGAATGCTATTTATTTAATAATGGATTCCTGCAGAGATATATGCAGAATAAAATTAAGCCACTGTATAAAAGGTTAAATGGATACTTGAGGTTAATGAATCTTATACTAAGACCAAAGATGCAGGAAAGGAACAAGATATAATTATATTTAATAATTTTACCTAACAACTGAAGATATATTTGCATGGTACTCTTTTGTATGTGGTAACAACTTTTGATGAAGTTTACATTCCCAGAATATAAACTATTTTATGTCTGACCCTAGAAGGTGACTTATTTTCTATAAGCAAAGCCCAATGAAACAAACATAAATTTCCTTAATTAACATTAAAATATATATAATATATAATATATAATTTTAATTTAAAACACCCAATGGAGCCATTGGTCAGAAAATCAATCTTTGTGAGTTTTGCAAAATCAATACATGTTATTTGGATTAACTATTATCTCTTTTAATTTTTCTACTTCCTTTTGAATTCTCTGCAGTGTGTTTTCTATTCATTTCATTGTCTTCCTAGTGACCTTTCATAATTCATGGAGGACCTCCATACTTTTCAGAGCACTCCTTGATATCTATCTTAATTCTACTTTACTCCTCCAGCGCGAGGTGTTCGCCAATGACACTCGCTTAGGTTGGGATGCCATTCCGGCTCCTAGGATTTACCAGGCCCTATCTCACCATCACCTTTTCCCACCTTAAAATCAAGATTTCCTCATCTTTCTATTTCTTCAAAAAATTCAGCAATCCATTAAGTAACAAACAAATAAGTAAAGATTATTAAGCTGAATTGTTTTTCTAATCTTGATTTTTCACAAGCATTTGAGTCATCTACAATTTAATAAGAGATGGCAGAAAGAATGTAAGAGACAGAATGGGGTAAGGTGTTGTGAAATCCTTTCTTCTGGATATGACATGGTTATTGCACACCACAATTCCTAGTAGCTGTGGTTACCTTCAAAAGGCTTGCACAAGATCAAACTGGTCAAAATTCCAGAAGGGATTGGCGAGGAGCTCAATAACCTTAAAGCCAAAAGGAGCTATTGGTAGTTAATTGTGGTCAGGAGAGAAAAAGTCATTTTTATTTGGAGAGGATGGCCACTGTTAGGTTGACTATGTATCAGTGGGCAATACTCATGTGTATATGAGCAACACTAATTAGATGAGTTTGAATATATTGAAAAATAAAAATAAAAAAGAGAACATAAATTTGAGAGGGGGTTTATGTATTACAGAGGGATTAATGGTCAGAAGTGGAACTGGAGGATAGATATGAACACAATATATTGTATATGTGTATGAAAATATTATTATAATAAAATCATTATCATTAAAAACAAATATAATTTTATTTCATATTAATTACCTAATAGCAACAGGCCAAGTTATTATTTTCTCTTATAAAGACAAGGGATATTTAAAACTACAGTGCAGTATAGAATGTAACATAGAATTGCTCTTTTGAAATTTTTACTCAATATAGGATATTATTTCTCTTCAGAACTATTAATAGATTTCTTAACATGCATTGGAAATTGGGCTAGTAAGTAACAACATAGAAATAAACAAAGTATTTTTCCTCTAAAACTTGTGTATTCTTAAGTATGCCCCAGTACAGGGGAACGTTGGGGCCAAGAAGTGGGAGTGGGTGGGAAGAGGTGCAGGGCAAGGGGAAGGTTTAGGGTACTTTCGAGATAGCATTTGAAAAGTAAATAAAGAAAATATCTAATTTTTTTAAAAAGGAAAAAAAAAGAAAGAAACAGTGATAATCATATCAAGTAGAATTAAGAAGTATTCTGTTATTTTTTTCTACAGTATTTTAACATGTGTAATAAACATTGGGTTGTTAGATTGATTTTTGGTGTCTTGATCTGTATATTTTGATTCCTAAAATTCATGTGAACATATCTGTTCTTTAAAACTTTAACCAAAAAAACAAAAACAAAAACAAAAGCCGGGCGTGGTGGTGCCCGCCTTTAATCCCAGCACTCTGGCGGCAGAGGCAGGCAGATTTCTGAGTTCGAGGCCAGCCTGGTCTACAAAGTGAGTTCCAGGACAGCCAGGGCTAGACAGAGAAACCCTGTCTCGAAAAACCAAAAAAAAAAAAAAAAAAAAAAAAAAAAAAAAAAAAAAAAAAAAAAAAAAAAAAAAAAAAAAACCAAAAACTTTAAGTCATATATAATATATCTATATTAGTGTTAGTAGCTATTTGCAAATCTATGTAGATAAAAACCAAGCTGAGAGCTGTTTTATAATGCATATCTACAGAGTGGACAGTCAGAGCAGTGTGCAAAACTATGAAGACTCTGAATTTCTAATATTTTCAGATGGTAGTCATTCTTATTCCAGAACTCTTCTAAGTAAGAAATATGATTCATTGTTGACAGAGGTTAGCTTTGGTAGTCATACTTCAAAGCATCACTAAGAAAGGCTAACACTCCTCTTCATGTTGATGAGAGGACTGTTTCCTGAGAATGATGGAGATGTTTTCCCAGACTATAAAAAAAAAAAAAAAAGCTAGGAAGTTGATGATAAATATTCATTTGGGATAGACTTTTACCAAAAGGGCAAAGGAAATATCCACAGTAATTCCGATTAAAACTTCTAGAGTAGATAAAGACTCCTGAAGGGGATGTAAGAGGGCAGAATTAAACAGAGAAAAATTAGTAAGGAAACAAGCAGATGAATAAAGAACCAACTCAAAAACTGTAACAAGTGAGATAAGGTAGCACATCTAGTAAGCAGAGTATACTGTTCTCTTGACCTCAATTTCTAACCAATGGAGGACCTCTGTTCAAACGTTCAGAAACTCTATTAATGCAGGTCTCTATATGTGCTTTGATTTCTAGTCATCCTTAATCCAGTCATAGGGCGGCCCTCAGTTTTTCATGCTTTTGTAATAAACAGATACAAAAAAATAACAATGCATAAACATGCAAGGAGATAAGTTTTGGATTTTCTACTCTTTTCCCCTGTTTATAACAGAGATACCAAGGTAGATTGTGTTTCACTTAACAAATAAGGAAACTAAGTGACCAACACCTTAAACAGTACGTCTGGATATGTGGGGGAGTCACAGTAGAGATTGATTTATTATGACTCTCTGAATTCTTTCACTGATTATTGCAAATTAATTTTGGTCTTTTGGAACATCCTAAATTGCCACACCCAGTTCAAAAACACAAATAAGCAGTTATTGGGTCTAAGAAAGAAAGAATCATAGGCAGAATTAAGTTCAGAATTAAGCCTTACTTTGGCTGATATAATTCAAACTGTTCTACCTTGACTTATAAATGAGGAAGAGGACCCCAAAATCCTTCTAGAGAAATACTTGAGCGCCAAGGGATGGAACTTGTACATCTCAGAACAGGTAGTCTAAACTGGCTTGCTGTTTGTGTGCTAGAGAGAACCAGCTGCTCCTGGGATTCCTGTAGATTTGCTCCCAGGTGCATGTGAGCCCGAGCCCGGATCTTCTGCGACCGTGGGGAATGGCCAGTGCTGCCAGAGACACTGCATGCCTAATTGCTGGAAAGGGACATGTTAAGGTTTACCCAGCAGCATACCTGTCAGGGTTCTAATCTGAAAATAAAGGCCTGGCTTTCACTGAGCAATGCAAAAATCTGCTATAGAATGTCCCCTATGCCTCAATTCTGGCATCCAGCCCAGCACAGGGGAAGGGCCAGTTGACACTTCTGAAGAAGGACAAAAGGATCCACCACCCCAAGAATTGTTCCACTGCTTTTTATAGACTGCTTTATTCTTAGCTTGTTTATTTGCTAGGGCGGTTAGAAAAATCTTTAAAAACTTAGAAAGGGTGCAGAATTCTCAGTACTCCTACTCAGGGATACAGGCTGCTAGTAAATCTACAAGGCCTGGGCTCTGACCTTCCCACATTGTTTCCCCATCCTTCCTGGTTTTGTATTGAGAGTGCATGGTAAACTTACACAGCTCAGTTATGTAGACAAGGCTCCCATTATATTTCTAACCCACGATGGAAGGGATTAAACTGTCAGCATTCTCTCCTCACCTGCCCATGTTTCCCTTAACAAGAATTTAAAACAAGAGAAAGAGAAAGAGAAAGAGAAAAAAGAAAGAAAGCAGACTTTTTTACAATAACTTGTCCTGAGAGGACCTACCGTAGAAAATAATAATTGTAATATAAATTAGAATTATAATTGCCATAATTACTATTAAGGAAAATCTCTTTATTTTACTGAAACTCTAAATGTTTTTACATTGCATGTCTCTCTCAAAGATATGTTTGGATAATGAAACACAATATTTTTTGTATTTCTCTGCATCCTTTATGCTGCAAAGGAGATCACCAGCTCTGCTGTGTCCAGGCTCTGGTCCTCCTGGTCTCCCTCATTTCCTATCCCTTCCAGGAATCAGTTGTCCCTTCTTCTAGACTCTCCCAGTTTCATGCTGACACTCATGGTTCTACCTAGTATGTGCCCCTGGCTGGTGATGGCAGGGCCACAGAGGCATGTCACATTGTCTTGGGTGCTTATGAACTTTGCCAGGTGTCTCTGTTTTAGTAAGCACACAAGTCTAGTGTTTCACCATGGGAAAATACCAATATGAAAACAGCACAGGAGAGTATCATTTACTGAGACCCACTTAAGTGATTAAGCATCAAATCACAAAATATGGTGAAAGTTTTCTTGCTTAACCATTAGCTTCTATATTTACACACACAAAAAAATGTTCTACTCCCTTGAAGAAGACTGCCTTGGGACAACAGATATCATCTATTTTATTTATTTTTTAGTAATTCACACACACACACACACACACACACACACACACACACAGGCTTTCTATGCTTGTCTGTCTGTAAGTACACTATATGTCTGTGCATGCCTATGGAGAGCGAGATAGTGCACCAAAACTCTCAGAATCTGAGCTAGAGGTCATTGTGAGCTACTATCTGGGGCCTGGAAATGAAAGAGGGTCCTCTGCAAGAGCATAAATAATTACTGAGTTATTTCCAGTCCCAGATATCATCTTTTTCAGATTTTATTTTTATTGTATATGTATGAGTGGTTTTCCTGCGTGTTTATGTGCATGAAGTGCTCACAGAGGCTAGAAGATGGCAACATCTGTGAGCCTGGAGTTAAAGATAGTGGTAAACTGCCACTTGGGTGTTGAGAGTCCAAGATAGGTCCTATGAAAGACTAGCCAGTGTGCGCCTACTCATTGAGCCATCTCACCAGTTCCAGATACCATCTTCTTTATTGTGGATCACAAGACCAGGATGGGGAAGCTTTAGACTGTAGACTCTACACTATAAACACTGAAATGGAAAACCTAAGAAATAGGACACAAAAATATATTTAAAAGTAAATAGCCCTCACATTATGCATTATAAATTCTCACTATACCACTAATTGTATGCTCATATCATTACAGACAATCCTGTGTGTATGCCCTTCTCTGTGTGTGTCTTTCTGTGGGGGAAGGGAGGCACTATACTGAACCCAACTCAAATACAGGGTTACAAAGATATCAAGAAGTATTAACATAAAATGTATTATAAAATAAAATTGCATCCACTATTTAGCCCTTTATTCATAGCAAAGAAAGAAAGACACATAGTCTTCAAGTATGTGAAGAAGAGAGTAGCAACAATAGATGCATCTAAGCTTTCTAATTCTCCACAATTACTGATTTTGCTAGTATGCAAAAGCGTTTATTTAGTGTGGTACTAAGGATTCAGTATAGGACCTTGCACATGCTAGACAACCTCATGCCAGGAAAATTAATTTAAAATCTTATTTACTTCCCCAAAATCATATATTTAAAATTAATTTACCAACATTTACTATTAGAATAAAATGTACCATTCAACTACTACTTTCAAATTATATATAATTATTTAAATAAATTGGATGATATATGTGGTTATAATGATTGCATATAACCCTATTAATTAGATAATTATACATTACATAATTTAATAACATATATATTTATGAAAATATATTTATTATTAATTTATATATTAATTAATGTGTATTATTGAATAACATATATGTAACATATGAGAATTCATATATATGTGTGTGGTTTTGAGTATGACACACCCATGTACACAGAGCTAGACATTCATAACATCATAGGAGTGAGAACAGGAAATGGGTCCTGTCATATACACACATACTTGTTATCCTGCCTCATCTGTCCTTTTAATGGTTTTATTTCCAGGCCCTCCTGCTGAATAATTACAGATCTATCCATCATGTGTTCCTGGGTGTTTTTGTAAGGAATACACACACACAGAGGGAGGAAGGGAGGGAGGGAGAGAGGGAGGGAGGGAGGGAGGGAGATGAATGTTACAGGTATGGAGACAGAAAAGGTGTCCTATAAAGATAAGTACTTTGCAATAGGAGTCCAAATTACATGCTGACCTACTATCCTGTACTAAACATCTGATTTTTCTGACACAAGACAGTTCCTTTCTCTAACACTTCAAGCCCTCTATGCTTTTATGAACAGGCCTCCCTTGACTGAGACTATTCACCTTTACATGAAGCAATCTTCATTACACAGCAAATGGGATTTTTTTTTCCTTTTTTAAAAAACTTATTTATTTATTTATTATTAGAGAATTTCTTCATTTACATTTCAAGTGTTATCCCATAAGTCCCCTATACTCTCCCCCCGCCCTGCTCCCCTACCCACCCACTCCCACTAATTGGCCCTGGCATTCCCCTCTACTGGGGCATATAAACATTGTTAGACCAAGGGCCTTTCCTCCTCAATAATGGCCAACTAGGCCATCTTCTAATACATATGCAGCTAGAGACATGAGCTCTGGGGTTTCTGATTAGTTCATATTGCTGTTCCATCCACAGGGTTGCAGACCCCTACAGCTCTTGGGTACTATCACTAGCTCCTACATTGGGGACCCTGTGTTGTGCCCTATAGATGATTGTGAGCATCCACTTCTGTATTTGTCAGGGACTGTCAAAGCCTCATAGGAGACAGCTATATCAGGGTCCTTTCAGCAATATCCTGCTGGTGTATGCCGTAGTGTCTGCATTTGCACAAAAATCCCTTAAAGAACTACAGGAAAACACAACCAAACAGGTGATGGAATTGAAGAAAACCATTCAAGATCTAAAAATGGAAGTAGAAACACTGAAGAAAAACCCAAAGAGAGACAACACTGGATATAGAAACACTAGGAAAGAAATCAGGAACCATAGCTGTGAGCATCAGCAACATAATATAAGAGACTGAAGAGAGAATCTCAGGTGCAGATGATTCCACAGAGATCATGGACACAACAATCAAAGAAAACGGAAAATGCAAAACGATCCTAACTCAAAACATCCAAGAAATCCAGGACACAATGAGAAGACCAAACCTACGGATAATAGGAGTAGAAAAGAATGAAGATTCTCAACTTAAAGGGCCAGCAAATATCTTCAACAAAATCATAGAAGAAAACTTCCCATACCTAAAGAAAGAGATGCCCATGAACATACAAAAAGCATACAGAACTCCAGACTGGACCAGAAAAGAAATTCCTCCTGACACATAATAATCAGAACAACAAATGCACTAAATAAAGACAGAATATTAAAAGCAGTAAGGAAAAAAGGTCAAGTAACATATAAAGGCAGGCCTATTAGAATCACTCCAGATTTCTCACCAGACTATGAAAGCCAGAAGATCCTGTACAGATGTTATACAGACACTAAGAGAACACAAATGCCAGCCCAGGCTACTATACCCAGCAAAACTGTCAATTACCATAGATGGAGAAACTATGTTTTCCATGACAAAACTAAATTCACACAATATCTTTCCAGAAATCCAGCCCTTCAAAGGATAATAACAGGTCAACATGTAGAAGAATGCAAATGGGATTTTGGAGACAGGATTAAGTTAAGGGTTCTGAGGATGGGCAGTTTATCTAGGTAAGTGCAGTGTCACCACAGGGGTGTTTCCACAGAGGAGACGGGAGTAAGAATAAAAGAAGGGGTGACAAATACCATGGCTACAGTCTGATGTCAGACCATGAGCAGCATTTGACTCTGGGGCTGACAGAACTGTAAGACATTATTCATGTTTCAAAATACATATTTTAGTTGATTTATATTAACAATAAGAGCAAGATGATTTTTAAAAACTAAAATTGGACTTGGATATTGATTTATTGTCCTCATTTTAAGAAGCCTCTTTGCTTTTATGAGCCAGTAATTAAACATACATATCTAATGTACGTTAATGGATATCTTAAATCATCCAATATTCAGGGTTTTAAAAATCCTATTGGCACTTGGGAGGCAGAGGTAGGTGGATTTCTGAGTTCAAGGCCAGCCTGGTCTACAAAGTGAGTTCCAGGACAGCCAGGGCTATACAGAGAAACCCTGTCTCGAAAAACAAAACAAACAACAAAAAAATCCTATTGGGAGAAAAATTTTAAAAGATGGTAAAGTTTAGTGTTTTTATTTGAAGGCTAGGAACACTTGTCCAAAACCAACTGGAAATTAGTCTATAAAAAGCAAAGCACGGCAGATAAACCTACTCAAAAATCTTATTTCCATGACAACAGAAAGAGAGCATTAAAGGGTCGGTATACCTCTGAAATGTGTTGTGAAAACATTCAGTCATCTCAAATATAGCCAAGAAAAGCTGTAACTCTTCATATACATGCTAAATTCCAATGTCATGTGAACAAATGAAGGCAGTTTGTACACATCTCCTTAAGCCGAAAGGGGGACAAGCTACTCTCTGCTAATAATTACATGCAGGTTTTATACTTGTCTGATAGATGCAAAAATAAAATATGAAGCATTTCAATGCAAAAATACATGTTATAGCTCCTATAACTATAATGTAAAAAATCTGGTAATCATATTTTTAGCTAGTGAGTATTGTTTATAAATATAAATGTCACTATAATAATTTTTTAAAATTAAAAGAAATCGATGGAATTCTGTGATATGAGATAAATAAACTCAGTTCTGGAAATGAAAATGTTGAAGATTTTGGGTTTAGCATACAAAAAGTACTTAAGAATTATTTTGGAAAAATAGCTTTCCTTCCTTATGGTAACAGCAATGTTTGCCCAGAATTCATTTTGGGGATTTATGCTTTCAAGACTTCCTAAACTTAAAAAAATTCTCCAAAAGCAAATTTAATGTTAGACGATGGGAGATAAATTTGACTGTGCTATTTAAAGTGATCTGTATCACACTACTGTAGTCTGAAGGTGTTATTATGTAATAGAATTTGGTCTTCACAGCAACCCTCTATGATGTGGAAGGGCAGATACTCCTAACATTTCCCAGCAAGTAAGGTGCTTACAATCCCTACATGCTATGTGCTCTTAAAAGGAACAAATGCACTTATTTCTATAGTCAGATCTTTAATATATAGCATCATGTTGCAGTCCAATAATCTCTGCTATATGGTAACTACATTAGGTATTTAAATGTAAATATGCAAAGCTTTCTGTTTCTTAGTCATTGTCTTAAAACTGTTATATATTTCTTGAAATGACTTAACCTGAAAATGAGATAGTAAAAATAAACTACTTAATGTGACATGACCTCATGTGTCACATGACTTCATAATGAGACCCAATCCACAATATTCTTGTACTATTTTATGTCAAAATATAGTACTTAAGATCCATGGAGCCAAGACATTTTTCCTTCTTGGGTTTAAATATGCATAGAGATATAATACAAATAGCCACAAAACTAAAATAGTTACTTGGGCTCAAAATAGAAGATGCTTTAGTTAAAGACAAAGAAATAGCATAGTCCCATTAACACTAAAAGAAATTAAGATTTCCCTGAGAAACTGGACTATTGATTTTCTTTTCTTTTTTTTTTCCAATATTTATTAGATAACTTCTTCATTTACATTTCAAGTGTTATCCAGAAAGTTCCCTATACCCTCCCCCTTCCCAGCCCTGCTCCCCTACCCTCTCGCTCCCACATCTTGGCCCTGGTGTTCCCCTGTACTGGGGCATATAAAGTCTGCATGACCAAGGGGCCTCTCTTTCCAATGATGGCTGACTAGGCCATCTTCTTCGGAAGGTCCACATTCAATGTGTCCTAAACAAATACTTGATGTCCAGTTAAGAAGAGGATTCTGCAATAAAACATCATTATTTTTTTTTTTTACTTCTGTATCTGATTCATATCATTATTCCTTCTTGCCTACCTTCAATTTATTGTACTTTCTCAAGTGGTTGTTGAAGCACTATGACTATAATTATGTATTACTAAGAAAACTAGCACTGTGGAGGTATGATTTTTGTTGTAATTCCCTGGCCTTCATAGTCTCAGATAGTAGCCCATTTTTCCCATATGAATAATTTCCTATTTACCCCTGAGAGCAGATGGATTCCAACTATGTATTGCTTCTGGGCTAAATTAGATAGATAATTTCTTAAATGGAAAACCCCAGATTTCTTACTTTTCATTTTTCTTCTGAGGTCTAAAAGTATGTTACAGTCTTCAAGCCAAACATGTTACATAACGATCTGCAAGTGAAAGGCCAAACTAAGTTGTTATTAGTGCTTTCAAGTGACTTGAAATTTCAGTTGCACTTCCTGAGTAGAGCCACAAACAGTGAGAATGAAATCCTATACTTATGTAGAGGGTGTGGTTCAAAAGTAGAGCTATACTGTATTTTGCTGGAGGCCTGAGCTTTGACTCCAAAACCACCCGAGAAGACAGAAAGTCCTGTACTATCTGGGATGAATTTGGAAAGTTATCATCCCATTATAGCTTCAATATTTTCATTAATATATATATAAAATCATATATTTAAAATATATCTACTATGGAAGATCATTCTAAAAATTTTAGAGATAATGCATGTAATACTTTTGATAGATATCTAATATGAAATAATAAACTTGTGATTCAGTATCTAATAAATAAAAATACCTAATAAGTGCAGTTGCTAGAATTATTAAGTGAAGAAAATGTTGTGATTATAGTATTCTGTTTCTCTGTAGATCTTAACAGAAGCAGTACCTATACATAAATGAAAAATAATAAAATGATGAGAAAATAGACTACACATTCTTACAAGAAAAAAATGATAAACCATTCAATTTTACTTTTAGATATTTTGTTGTTCAACTGAAGAAGGTAGTTGAACTACCTGAAATATTTCTGTATGGTAGTTATTTCTAAGTATAAAAAACAAATGATTTCAAAACATATGACTTATTTTGTCAGTATGTGTGGGAATCACAAGACGAACGTAATTTTTTATATGAAAGCCTAAGTCATGGTTTTCATGCTAAAGTGCTAATTAATCTGGTAATAAATTCAGCAATCCAGATATCCATGTGCTCTTTATTCTTCTAACCCTTGCTTAGGTGGGCCTTTTGGACTAATTACAGTCAATCATGAATAAGCACGGGGCATGTGTGTCTCTTCTGGGAAAGTTGAGGATTTTTATATTTTGTTGTGTGTGTTTTTTGATGAGTTTAAATGTTGAAGGCAAATGACGCCTTTGCATACAATTGTCCTAAGTGGAAAGTGGGGTAGAGTTCCATTCTGTCCAGTATTATATACCAAATTATGAACTAGAAACAACCTTTTGATATCTCAAAACTGTAATATTTGAGAGGTACATAAGATTTCAGTATAATCTAGACTGCTATGCTTAGCAGTTAATATAGAGATGGTTTCAATGACAATAAAATGAAAATAATAGCCATACTCAAACATGACTAATAACTCCAATTTAGTATTTGGCCATTTCACTATATGCTTTTCATTTGAAAATTTTACAGTAGATCACATTATGATTCCTACACAAAGTCATCGTGTCAGAAGAAAGTAGAGACATGAGCATTCACAATAAAACAAAGTATAAGGTATAGAGAAGTATAAATTAACTCTGAGAAAAGGAATGTGTGTTCTGGTAGAAGATTTCTGAGAAGAGGTATTCTATGACAAAGAGCTTGAAGAATTAGGTGCATTCAGACAAAACTGAATATGAATGATGATGAATATATGCCCAAAGAGAAGCTAAGATGAGAACAATCACTAATAGAGAACTGGTTGGATGAGTCTGGGAAGGATGGAAGCTTTGGAAATGTTAGATCATCACCAAGTTGCCATGCACTTTCCTAATGTATATCTGCATAGGGTAAAAACTCTTGATAAGAACTTTAGGAATTTCCTTCAATGTGAGAGGAAACAACCTTAAAGGACAAAGATAATCTTCAATCAGAAGGGCACAAATCTTTAGCATTTTAGCTATGAGAGAGAAGGTATAAAGGCATGCCAATAAATCAGTTTGTTATAATATATCCCATAGGATGTAAAAACTGAGTAAATTAATATAGACAGAGAGTGACATTTGAAATGTAAGAGAGAATAAATGGAACATTTTTGTGAACAGAGAGTGAAAAGATTAAGGAAAGAAAATTCTGTATATTACAAGGAGAATGGGGTGCATATGAATCCAAATAATCAAAGGAGGTTACCAATTAAGCAAGTTTTGAGATTAAACAAGAAACATATTTTGGGTAAGACAATTATATATTACTTACATTGGCTTCACTGAAGAGAAGGAGTCCTTAGGTGCCCTCTTAATCTTAACCGGTATCAAGAGTGTAGGAGCTTTGGATGTAGATAGATAGATAGATAGATAGATAGATAGATAGATAGATCATATATGTAGATACATACATAGAGAGATACATACATACATGTATACATAGAGGTAGACAGAGTCTTTTGTTCTCAGAAAAATCTGAAAGTTTTGGTAATGTGAAAATATTAATCAAATGTTGTCTATTAGTATAGCAAGATGAAAATCAGAGGATAGATGTACACTATTTCAAAGCAACATATGGGATGAAATATGGTGAAGTGCCTACGTAAACACTCAACAAGAACTGCCATTCCTTTTGGTAATACTGTCTGCCAGTGGGCTGTTCAGTTATTGAGACGTCACATTTCTCTGGATTAAAGCTCTCTTCAGGAGACCCAGGTCCTGCAAAAGCTTACAGGGAATTTCAGATGCCTGTGCTAGCTCACTTGTTTTAGTGTTCCCAAGTGTTAGCCATTTAAAGGAATATTTCAAATCACCTTGGTTCAGAGAGATTAAAGCACTTAAAATAGATTATACTTCTATTACTCAAAGCAAATACATATTTAGACTGATTATTACAACTCAACTCACAAATTAAAATGACGGTTTGGGTTTTTTTTTTTTTTTTGGCATATTATCAAAAATCTTAGCTTAATGCTAAGTTTAAAAGAAAAGAGCTAACAAAAAAGCTTTCCATATTACCCTAGGTGTGTGTGTGTGTGTGTGTGTGTGTGTGTGTGTGTGTATAAGTGAGTATAGAGTATGTATGTGGCATGTGTGTGTGCATCTGTGTGTGTATGTGTGTGTGTATGTGTGTGTGTGTTTAGCAGATTCTAGCTAAAAGCTCAACTTGAAGCTTATTTAAAGTACTAAATAACAGTGCAACACAAATTGGAAATTCAAGTTCTTTCTTCATGTCTTTTGGCAAAACCACAGAAACAATGAGATCAAGTAAGAAAATCAGGAAATCTGCATTTCTTTTGACAAAGATTTAATAAGATTACCTGCAGAGGCATGCTATGCTTTTATGTAAAGGATTATGTCCCAAGGACTGAAAACAAAAATCAGAAAGGAAAAGAGCCAACAAATAAGTGTCCTGGCAACCTGAGTACTCACATGACTCTCTCGGGTCTTATTTCTAAGCAGTACTTTTGTGTGAAGATATTATGGTATTAATACCATTCAGTTACCAAAAATAAAAGTAAGAAAAAATTCTAAGCCTTCTTAACAAGCTCAGACAATTGTTAGCTTAGAAATGCTTAACAATTTCAGTACCAAGGAACATTTACACAAGGTAATTTCTAAGTGGTCAAGGTTAAGGTGAACTATAGATACCCACCTGTGATTGTCTGACCTCCCAAGCAAGAAGCCACCATCTTGGGGCATTCAGCTGCTCCAGCCAATAAATCATCTCAGCTGGGATCTTTGACTCTTGAAACTACCTCATAGAGTATCCTGCTATTCTCATCCACCTGCTTTATACAACTCTGCCTAAACTGCACCTCCCTGAGGTGCTGCAGTACACAAGTAGAGAAGCCCAGGCTGTGGCAGAGTGGCCACTGAGTGATGGAGACACTCTACCTTTGCAGCTATGGAAAAGTATTTGTCGTGCATGCTGGGTATTGTGTTTCAAGCACAGCCAGTTGAGAGAGTGCTCATAACCCTTCACCTATGTTCTGTTATAAAGCCCAGTAAACTGATTGATTCTCCAGAGTGAACTGTAACTGACTTCTGCCTGGGTTTATTCTTAGTCTAAGGGTCACATTTCTTAAGAAGAAATTTTAGAAAGACCACTTTATGTTTAATTTTTTTCACGTTGACCACAGTGATGAGAGAGCACACCTTTAATCCCAGCACTCAGGAGTCAGGGGCATGTGACTCTCAGAGTTTGAAGCCAGTCTCCAGAGTAAGTTCCAAGATAGCCAGGGATATACAGAGAAATCTTGTCTGGAAAAAAAATTTTTAATTACTGTTGAAAAGTTGAAAAACCCAATTGCTTTAAACATTTCAATAATTTACAATACAAAGGGTCCTCTAAAAAAACAGAAAGCAGAATAAAACATACAGAGGATATATTTCTTAATTATTCAGGTGAACTGAAAAGATGGCAAAAACACAGGCCTTGACATGTGGTTTTTGTTAAGAAACAAGGGCATATTTTGGAAATATATGTGGGTCTGCAAAGGGAGTAGAGAATCAGGATAAAACGTAAAAACACTGAGATTATCAATTTCTTTCCCCCAAAAAATGCTAAAGGAAGGAAGAGGAGACAAAAAAAAGGAAATTAAAAAGTATAAACACTGGGTTCACTGGGTTGAATATATAACTTACAAAATATATAAACATTAGTGGATCTTCGGTATATGTCAGAGTTTAAATTTCATAAAAAGACCATCATCTGACAACCATGGAAGCTCAAATAGGTAACCCTAGGATTTAAGAAGGAAAAGATTTGAGTGAATGTATTATAGGTGACTTACAACTTCACAAGCAGAGATGGACCCTGGAAGGGATAGGGCAAGGGTAAGCAACAGGTTCCTAAATTACACATAAATGAAAGAATCTCAACAGATATTTTCAATAATTCTGAAACAAATAAAATATAACATTTTCACATTTTTGTGATACAGACTATCTGATCCACCAAGAATGTTCTTTTCCTAACGTAGTGAATTTAAACAAAAGCCATCCTTTAGGGGCTTGAAGAAACCCCTTCCAGCTTGCTACAAAAGGAATCAGCAAGAGAAACTGTGGCTCCTCCATTAACACATGACTGTGCTGCCTATTAAATATCAAAGTCAATGCTAGCTTCTGAAATCTCTCAGTCCCTAAGGCACACTGAGCTACAATCCCTTTTCTCCAGGTTCCATTTCACCCTGGAAATCTTTCCCTTAAAGCTGTTCCTTACTTTGGGAGATGGCCACTATGGTTTGGAATAAACATCTCCCTTTTCACCCACACAGTGCCTATTTTGGTTTCTTTACTGTGCCCATTTTTATTCCCTGATAAAGCAGAATATGTGGAAATTTTTTTATTAAAATTTTTCTATTAGCTTTGGTGCTTAGGGAAGAGTCCAGGGCTTGGTCATACTAAGCATGTACTTATATTACTGACCCAAAGCTCTCTAAGCCTAAAGGGAAATTTACAACTTTAAATTCGTTTATTAAAAAAGAAAAATATAAAACAAATAGCCAACTCTTCATCTCAACATATTAGAAAAAGGAAAGCAAATTGAGCATAAAGCAAGAAGCGGGAAAGATAGAGAAACTGAAAAAGACACAACCAACTTTGAAAAGTACTCAAAAAAAAAAAAAAAAAAAAAAAGTCAGAGCTATGACTTTCAAAAACTGCATGCAATTAATTTAGTCAGCTCTCAATCCATTCTTACTGAGGATCAGAAACAGAGAAGCAACTTGTTAGCAGTCGGAGCAGGAACAGGGGAGTTAATGAAGCACCATTACTCACTTGGGCATCAGAAAGATTTGTAAAATGAGTGGGCGGGAGAAGAGGGAAGATTGAGCAATCCCTTCTCCAGAAATATGATAATGTGAAGAAACTGAGGAGTTCTGTGAAAGAGACACATCAACTAAAACTGACTGCAAGCTGGCACATCCCTTCTGGAAATCAGTCGGGTGGACCCAGCTATACCACCTCTGGGCTCCAACATATAACAAGGACACATGCTCCATTATGTTCAGAGCAGCCTTATTTATAATAGCCAGAGGTTGGAAAGAACCCAGATGTCCTCAACAGAGGAATGGATACAGAAAATATGGTACATTTACACAACAAAGTACTACGCGGATATTAAAAACGATGAATTCATGAAACTCTTAGGCACATGGATAGGACTAGAAAATATCATCCTGAGTGAGGTAACCCAATCGCAAAAGAAAATACATGGTATGCATTCACTGATAAGTGGATACTAGCCCAAAAGCTCCAAATAACCAGGATACAATTCACAGACCACATGAAGCTCAATAAGAAGTGTGGATGTTTCAGTCCTTCTTAGAAGGAGAACAAAATACTCAAAGGAGCGAGTATGGAGATAAAGTGTAGAGGAGAGACTAAAGGAAGGGCCACCCAGAGACTGTCCCACAAAGGGATTCATACCACATACAGTTACCAAACCCAGACACTATTATGGATGCCAAGAAGTGCATGCTAAAAGGAGCCTGATATAGCTGTTGCCTGAGAGGCCCTGCCAGAGCCTGACAAATACAGAGGCAGATGTTAGCAGCCAATCATTGGACTGAGTGCAGGATCCCTAATAGAGGAGTAAGAGAAGGGACTGAAGGAGTTTCCAACCCCATAGAAAGAACAACAATATCAACCAGCCAGACACCACCCTTCCCCAGAACTCCCAGGGACTAAACCATCAATAAAGATGTACACATTACTCCAGCTGCATATGTAGCAGAGGATGTCCTCATCATGCATCAATGGAAGGAGAGGTCCTTGATCTTATGAAGGCTCAATAGATGTCCCAATGTAGGGGAATCAAAGGTGGGGAGGTGGTAATGGGTGGGTGGGTGGGTGGAGGAAAACCCTCGTAGAAAAAAGGGAAAGAAGGATTTGATAGGGTGTTTCCCGGAGGGACGGAAACAGGGAAAGGGGATAACATTTGAAATGTAAATAAAGAAAATATCCAATAAAAATATCATCAAAAAGAGAGCACTGTATTTGTGAAAAAAAATTAAATAGACAACTCAAGACAGTCTAAAAGTAATAAAGAAGGAATGGAAATATTGCATACATCTTTGAGAATACAAATTAGAAAACAGAGTGTCTATGTACACAGCTGGATATTCTCATGAGCTACTTCATAAAATTGGGGGAAAGACTAGCTTTCCTGGCACCTAATCCTAACTTTGATCTTATTGCTATACTAAGTTACAGCCAAACTAGGTCTCGGATTCTTCTGAATGACTTTCTAGAGCTATAGCTCTGGCTTTGTCTATAAATACCAGCAACAGTGCTATCCTCTGTTTAGTTATTCTACATCCTTGCAACAGGGAGTCCTGACATATTCAACCTTTCATTTTCTTAATATTTATGCTCTTAATCCTATTTCAATATACACTGCTAAATAATTTATACAGCTTCATTTCATTTGTATGTTTTAATTATTTATGGAATATTAAAAAGGAGCTAGAATGTTTTCTGCTATATATACCCAACCTAAATTACCCATGTTTTCCTGACTTTAAAACTGAACTTTGTTTCCTGTCTCTAATATTTTTAACACAGCTACAGATAATTGTTACCCTAGGAATCATATGGCACAAAAAAAGAGTTTTCTCTAAAATTGCAAATAAACATTTTTGTATTTAATAAACTAGAAATAAATTTGTTCTATGGAATATTATCTGAGAATTACTCTGTTTTTATATTAACTCATAAAATCTATATGAAAATTAACTCTTAATGAGGCTCATTTTGGAAAATATATAAGAGAAGTCAATGGATATATTGAACTAATCTATGATCATGGTTTAAAACTAGTAATGGAATAGGAAGGGTTAAATTGGGGTGGTGAGCAAAAGACAGGTTAGAGGAAGATATCGAGAGGAATAGATAACACTAAAGACACTTTTAAAACAGTAATATGAAGATTTACCATTGTAGAAGCTTCCACATACATAAAAGATTCCACGATCCTACTCAAAAGCCTAGGATAACAAATAAAATACCAGTACCAAGGATGGATAACTACTTTTGAAGTTCTTGGTCAACAGATGTTTATAGACTCCAAAAGTTACACTTGCTGCGATTGTTCTTTGTTACCCTCCAGAGCTAGATGTTATGACCCTATTGCTGAAAATTTCACATCCTTGAGTAATATGTCCTGGAAAAATTAAGCTGGTACAGACCTGAAAAAATAATTCCTACTAACTAGCTTTAATAATATTGGAAGGTGTTATACAAGAGGAGAAAGGTATTTAATAGTATTGGAAGGTGTTATGAAAGAGCATCAAGTCAGTAGACATTGTCTAACACAGAGACTTATAAATGTCTAAAGTGCAGAGAAGAGGAGGCCAAAGAAAGTTCAGCCCTAAATGAAATTATTGCTAAATAGGGGCTAAATAATATCTAAGAGCCAGAGGTAGTGAATGTCTACAAACAAACAGTGTTTCCTGGATGAAGCAGGAAGCTACACATCTTAATTAACAGTAGGTACGGAAGCAAGCATTTGACCTGTGCATTCCAAAGCCAAACCAAGTCTAAGCACAGCTTCACTCGTCTTTTAGATATATTCATTGCAACAGTGGGAGTTAGGCATGAAATTCAGTCCCAGTCATGGAGCTAGCTACTGGCAATCGCTAGCTGCTTAAAAGAGATACAATTTTCTCCAAACGTGTAGTCCGTGGAAGTCAAGTGTATTCTAGTGGAAGACTATACATACAAGAAGATTTGGCACAAATTGGTCTTGTTGTACATTTTTTATATATAAAAAGCAGGAACCAAAGCAGTGTTGAGCAAGGAGGGGAGGAAGTGGGTCTGAAAAGAGTTAATGTAAAAGGTAAATGTCATGTAAATACATGGTATGAAACTCCAAAAATAAAAACCCTACTACTAATAATAATTATTATTTTTATTTTTATATATTATTATTAATTATTATAATATATCTTACACACACACACACACGTGTGTGTGTGTGTGTGTGTGTGTGTGTGTGTGTGTGTGTTCTTCAAGAAACAGACCATTAGAGAAAAATTTCAGGTTCAGAGACTTAGGTTTTCTGTCAGTGTGAGAAAATACTCTAAAAAAATGTAACTTAGGAGAGAATTCCAAGCTACAGTCCTTCAGACAAGAACTCACAGTTTGAAAGAACTGATCGTGTTGACTCTGCATCCAGAAGGGAGCAATAAATATGTTCATGCTGGGGCTCAGCTGTGAGCTTCATTTTCACTTAGTCTAAAGCCAAGCTCATGGAATGGTCTTGCCCGAACTCGGGCCGAGAGCTTCCAATCCCATTAATCCAATTAAGAAACTGCACCCCTGGCATGCTGCAACTAATCTACACGATTCCTTCTTAAGGCCCTCTTCCCAGTTCACTTCAGATTGTGTAAAGCTGACAATCAAAACAAGCCATTACACCTATATTTTAAAATGTATTTTAAAATGCATCTTCTGATTGGCTCAATAAAACTACTTAACGAATCCAAAGGTCAACATGGCTAGCGTGATTTTACCAGCTTTACTAGAAAAAAATTTCTTAAACCAGAAGCCATTCAAACTACACCATAGCTACATTACTAAAAAACTATGTTTTCTCTATCCATTTGTGTAATTATGTCTCCCACAGGTTGTTTGGCATGTTCTAAATTCACTTCCTAGTAAGAAAGTAAGGAAGGTTGATAGTAAAATGGTAAGTGGTGAACTCTGCTATCAGTGTTCCAGGAAGACTTGAATGAGTGAACACAAAAATATTGATATTATAAAAATAATTTGAAACACGACAATAAAATAGCAAATAAAATCTCCATTTGTAACAGCACACATCAGCAACTATATGAAGATTCATATACACCTGGCCTGCTGGAGTGGCCATAAAAATATTCCCATTTTAAATGGTCATAATTAATATCAAATTATCTTTGTTTTTTAAATTTATATACATTTCATCTTAAATGAAAGAGAAGTAGAAGTAGAATACTCAGTAGTTATTAAATAATACGAAACAAACATATACTTTCCACACCAGAATTTTTTTTGTTCGTTGTTTTTGTTTTTTTTTGTTTGTTTGTTTTTTGGGGTTTTTTTGTTTTTTGTTTTTTTGGGGGGGGTGTTTTTTGTTTTTGTTTTTGCTTTTGGTTTTTTTTGTTTGTTTGTTTTTTGTTTGTTTTTTCAAGATAGGGTTTCTCTGTGTAGCCCTGGCTGTCCTGGAATTCACTCAGTAGATCAGGCTGGCCTCGAAATCAGAAATCCACTTGCTTCTGCCTCCCAAGTGCTAAGATTAAAGGCATGCGCCTCCACTGCCCAGCTCAGAATCTTTATTAATATAAATACATTAACATATATTTATTTTCAACATGTGGTTCATAATGGATCTAATAATTTCAAATTAGTATTTATAATTGAACTAATATGTAGATTATTTCAAGGTTGAAGTTGTGCAATATGTCTTATTTATGATTTCTATAAACTTGGCTTTTGGCAGGGGGTTTATGATCATTCAAAGTTTTTTATATCAAATAGATAGCACCAACAGAAAAAAATGCACATTGAAAAGATAAAGCCCAAGAGATTTTTCACAATGGATACCACTCACAATCACATCAAGGAAGCCTACTTTTGACATCCAACAAAGCATGAGGGTTGCATGTTCATGAGCTAATAAATATGTTCAAATCAAATTATGATGCAGGTGCTCTTTACAACCTTTTGTGAGCAACATTAAGCTTGAGGTATCTATTGAGGTATACAGTATCCTCGGTGTTATATAGTATGCTCACAGTGAGGATGGACACACAGTCATATCCACTGATTTGAACACTTACCTGATCCTGTGGTTTTGATTACCTCGGGTAATACCATTTGACCTGCCTGCTCAAGTCCTTTAGTAAGCATTGCATATAGTTTCTGCAGTGCGTTGATTTTTAGATTTAAGTGCAGTTTAATTCCCAGTAGTAGGTTGTATTAGTACTCTATTTACTCGAAGTTTTATCAAGTGAGTGTTTCCTATAAATGTTACTGTGGTGGTTTGAATGAGTATGAGCCCCATTGGCTCATGTATTTAAATACTTGTTGCCTGGTTAATGGTACTAGGAGGTTTGGGAGTAACTTAGTGAAGGTACTGTGTCCCTTTAGGAAGGGCGTTAGGAGTTTAAATACCTGGGCTGATTCTAGTTTGCTCTCTCTACTCCATGTTTGCTACTGAAGATGTGAGCTCTCAAGTTTGCTTCCCCAACAACCATGTCTGCATGTTGTCTTGACTCCTAGTTGTGAAGATCCTTATCCCTTTGGAATCATAAGCTCAAATGAACAATTGTGTCTATACATTGTTTCTGTCATGGTATTATAACCACAACAGCAGAAGAATAATTAATACAGTTACATGGGTTTTGTTATTAGAAATAAACTCATCTCAAATTTGATGCTCTAAAGTGCTTACATCACATGAAATTGTCATGATGAATCTTACTATTTAGGATTCTAAATAAAAATAAATTAATGAACTTACAAATGTCTGTACTGAGTGAACTTTGAATAAATTTGAGCACTTCTGATTCTCTAAGAGCATTTTTTTTCCGGTTTTGCTTGCTTGCTTTCTGTTTCCATCCTTCTCTGACACTATATCTCCTTCTCTGATACTATCTCTTTCCCTCCCTCCTTTTTTCTGCTTTTCTTTCCACTTCATTCACCGGGATGAACATATAGTACAGACATATTTAACATCTATACTGAGGGATAATTAATAAGAATAAGCTACATAAGTTCATAACTGTTTAGGTAAGCATAATTTTATTGTGTGGAAGATTAGCTGCTCAAAATTCTATTTTATTGGATTACCAGTCAGATTTTTTAATCATGGAAACAATAATTTTATAGCATTACAATTACTATTTTCATAAAACTCTTTGAAAAATAATATTATTTCTTCTGCAAATGTTTGGCATAATACCATAGTGGTGCCACTTGAACTGGTTTGTGTGGGGGAAGTTTTTAATTAAAAATTCAATTTCTTTAATAATGTTGAATTTAATATTGAAATGTTCACATTTAATTTAAAGTACTCTGAAATCTTGACTCTAATATGCAATTTTAAACTTTCACTAAGTTGTTGAACATATTGTCAGACATCTACAACATTTTGTTGTAAAAAGTCACATGATCACATCATTAGATGCTGAAAGAGCCTTCAGCAAAATACAACAGCCCTTCATCTTAAAAATACTGGAGGCATTAGGAGTTCATGGAACATACCTAAATATAATAAAAGCAATATATATGGCAAACCAACAGCCAAAATCACATTAAATGGAGAGAAACTTGAAACATTCCTAGTAAATCAGGGAGAAGACAAGTCTTGCCACGATCTCCCTATGTAGTCAAACAAGTACTTGCCAGAGAAATTATACAACAAAAGGAGGTCAAAGGGATACAAATTGGGAAAGAAGAATTCAAAATATCACTATTTTCAGATGATATGATACATATGCAAATATATATATATATATATATATATATATATATATATATATATATATATATATATATATATATGAGACCTCCAAAATTCAAGCAGAGAACTCCTACAGATGATAAACAACTTAGCAAAGTCACGGGACATAAAATTAACTCATAAAAATCAATACCTTTCTTTCTACAAATTATAAACAGGCTGAGAAAAAAATTAGGGAAACAATACCTTCAGAATATCCAAAAATAGTATAAAATATCTTGTAATCCTGACCAAGCAAATGAAAGATCTACATGACACTAATTTCAAATTCCTGAAGAATGAAATTAAAGACCTCAAAAATATCTGCTATGCTCATGGGTTGTTAGGATTAACATAGTTAAAACAGCCACCTTACCAAAAGCAATCTACAGATTCATTGCAATCCCCATCTAAATTCCAACACAAGTCTTCACAGACATGGAAAGACCAATTCTCAACTTCATATGGAAAAACAAAAAACTCAGTATAGCCAAAACAATTCTTAACAATAAAAGACCTTCTGGGGAAATCACCTGACCACAAGCTGTACTACAGAGCAATAATGGAAAAAAAAAAAAAAATCCTGCATGGTATTGGTACAGAGACAAATAGGTCGATCAATGTAATAGAACTAAAAACCCAGAAATAAACCAACATACCTATGTTCACTTGATCTTTGACAAAGAAGCTAAAAACATGGTGTGAAGGAAAGAAGCATATTCAATAAATGATACTAGTCTAACTGGTGATCTGTATGCAGAAGAATGAAAATAGATCCATATTTCTCACCTTGCACAAAGTTAATGTCAAAGTGGATCAAGGACTTCAACATAAAACCGGAAACACTGAACCTAATAGAAAAGAAAGTGGGAAAGAGTTTCGAACTTATTGGCATGGGGTGGGGGCTGGGGGTGGGGTGGGTTTCTGACCAGAACACCAATGACCCACACTCTCTTAGACCAGCAATTGACAAATGGGACATCAAAAAACTGAAAAGCTTCTGTAAGGCAAAAGACATTGTCAATAAAACAAATTAGCAACCTACAAATAGGGGAAAAAAGTCCTTCACTGACATACATCTGAAAGAGTGTCAATATATAAAATATATAAAGCACTCAAGAACTTATACTCCAAAAAACTTGTAGAGTCCACCTCCAGTAGATAGTCAGGGCCTCAAGTGGAGTGACAGTGTTACTAACCCACAGTCAGAATTTCTGACTGAGAATTGTTCCTTCCTAAAAGAACTGCAGGGACAAAAATGGAAAAGAGACTGAAGGAAAGCCAGTCCATTGACCAATTCAAATTGGGATCCATCTAATGGGGGCTGGGGGAGTGCACCGAGGCCTGACACTATTTCTGATGCTATGATGTATTTACAGACAGGAGTCTGGCATTCCTGTCCTCCAAGAGGCCCACCCAGCAGGTAACCATGACAAATGCAGATACCTACACCCAAACATTGGACTGAAATCAGGGACCTCTGTGGTTAAATTAGGGGAAGGATTGAAAAAGCTGAAGGCCAGAGATGTTCCAACTGGTAAAAAGGACACATGTCCCACTATGTTCATAGCAGCCTTATTTATAATAGCCAGAAGCTGGAAAGAACCCAGATGTCCCTCAACAGAGGAATGGATACAGAAAATGTGGTACATTTACACAATGGAGTACTATTCTGCTATTTTAAAAAAAAAATGAATTTATGAAATTCTTGGGCAAATGGATGTATCTGGAGGATATAATCCTTAGTGAGGTAACCCAATCACAAAAGAAGTCATTGGGTATGCACTCACTGATAAATGGATATTAGCCCAGAAACTTAGAATATCCAAGATACAATTTGCAAAACACAAGAACATCAAGAAGGAAGACCAGCTCCTGGATACTTCATTCCTCCTGTGAAGAGGAAACAAAATACCCATGAAAGGAGTTACAGAGACAAAGTTTAGAGCTAACATGAAAGGATGGACCATACAGAGACTACCCCACCATGGGGGATCCATCCCATAATCAGTCATTAATCTCAGACACTATGGCATAGGACAGCTAGTGCCTACTTAAGGGACCCTGATATAGCTGTCTCGTACAGAAGTGGATGCTCACAATCATCTATAAGAGGGAACACAGGGCCCACAATGGAGAAGCTAGAGATAGAACCCCAGGAGCTGAAGGGGTCTGCAACCGTAGAAGAGGATCAACAATATGAACTAACCAGAACCCCCAGAACTCGTGTCTCTAGCTCTATATGTAGCAGAAGATGGCCTAGTTGGTCATCATTGGGAAGAGAGGCCCCTTGGTACTGCAATCTTTATATGCCCCAATACAGGGGAATGCCAGGGCCAAGAAGTGGGAGTGGGTGGACAGGGGAGCAGGGAGGGGGAGGGGGGTTACCTTCGGAATAGCATTTGAAATGTAAATTAAGAAAATATCTAATAAAAAATTGGAAAAAAAAAGAAAAAAAAATAAAAAGCTGAAGGCAATAGCAACCTCATAGGAAGAACAGCAGTCTCAAATAACTCAGAACCCTGGAAGCTCCCTGAGACTAAGCCACCACCAGGCAGCATACAGGGGGTACTTCAATGCCCTAGGCACATAGATAGCAGAGGACTGCCTGGCCTGGACTTAGTGAGAGAAGATGAGCTTATTTCTTAGGAGACTTGAGGCCACAGGCAAGAGGGGGGTCTGATGAGGGGAGCACCCTCTCAGAGACAAGGAGGAGGAGGAATGGGATGAGGGACTTTGGGATGGGGGGACCAGAAGAGGGAGCGGGCAATGGCTGGAATGTAAATTGAATAAATAAATAAGTAAATAAATAAATAATTTAAGCTTGACATGATGGGACACCAGGCTGATCTGGAAACAGGTCCCCATGTCCCAAAGTGCCTGGAGCTTTTACTTTCTACTGTTACTCAAACCAGAACTTTTACAGTTTGTCAACTAAGATTCAAATTTTCTCATCATGTCAATGGTTCCTGATGTTGTTTCCACTCAAGAAACTATACCTTCATAATCTTTATCCCCATCTTTTCCTGTCTGTCTACCATGTTGCTGGAGCAGTTTTCCTCACTCTTCCTGTCCTGCTGAAACAAGAATTATTTTGGCCTTCTTTTAGGTTTTCTGCTCGTTAGGATGTCATGGAGACTTTTTACCTCCATCTATGAAAGACTCCAAAATTACCCTGATGATTCAACTATCACATTTTACTTACATACTTTTAAGGCCTTTTTTATCGGGCCCTTACTATATTGCTAGTGCTCATGTGAGGCAACAAAATTAGAGATCTATAACATTTTAATTCTTCAACTTAACCCTCTCTTATGTTTTTGCTTTGCATTGTTGTGTCTCATGGATGATCCTTAAAGATATTATCTTCTAAATGTACATTAGTCTAATTTTTATGAAATGTTTTCTTTATTTTCTCCTTCTACCCATCCTGTGTCATATGAAAACCTATTTCTTAAATACATTCTTTTTCCTTTCTTTTATCAATGGTCTTTAAGAGCACTAGCCTAAGGCTTTCCTATCAATAGACACATAAAATTTAGCCCATCTACTATTATCTAATATCTTGGGCCCTGAAGAACTGTGCTGCTCTTTCAAAATCCAAGATTTCCAATCAATAGAGATTAAAAGAATAGTTATTTTAATGATGCATTATAAATATAAACATTAATTGTTCCATCATAGAACTTGTAGCAAATAAATAAGAAAAAAGATGGAATTGTTTGGTGTAATGGCTCATTCTTTAATTCCCACCATTGAGAAGGCTGAGGTTGGATGATCACAATTGTAAACAAACTTGGACTGTGTATTAAGAGTCTGCCTCAAATTAATTTACCCAATAAAAATTCTATTATTATTTTAGTTAGGTCAACATTATATTTGGGGGCTTCATTGTTATCATTTATTCTTGTATAATTATTTAGCATGATTCATTTAAACTCTAATATCTGATGATGATTCTTGATTCTGTCTGTCTGCCTCTGTGTGTGTGTGTGTGTGTGTGTGTGTGTGTGTGTGTGTGTGTAAGCCAGAGGTAAAAGTAGATGTTTCTTCTACCTTATTTTGTTTTTTAGTGATAGAACATTTTTTTTCAGAGTTTACTAACTGGGTAGACTCAGTAGTCAGTGATCTATGAGTAGCCTTTCCTCTCTACTGCCTATGCCCACCTCCATCTAGATCTGGGATAATAGGAGCTGATTACCATATCCAGCTGTTGATCAGAACTACTGTAAGACTACATGGTCTATCTAGAGTCTCTGTCATTTGTCTCACTTGGTTTATGTTCATCATGGTTTATAGAATATTTTCAAAGTGCTAACTTAGTCTTAAATAGGAAGCACCTTTCCTCCTTAATTTCTATGTATCTCTCACCTTTGTATTTTTGTTTTGTTTTGTTTTGTTTTCTGTTTTGGTTTTTTAAGACAGGGTTTCTCTGTGTAGCCCTGGCTGTCCTGGAACTCAGAAATCCGCCTGCCTCTGCCTCCCTAGTGCTGGGATTAAAGGCGTGCACCACCATGCCCAGCTTACCTTTGTATTCCTTTCATTTTCTTTCCTTTTTTTTTTTTTTGGGGGGGGGGGTTCGAGACAGGGTTTCTCTGTGTAGCCCTGGCTGTCCTGGAACTCACTCTGTAGACCAGGCTGGCCTCGAACTCAGAAATCCACCTGCTTCTGCCTCCAGAGTGCTGGGATTAAAGGCATGAGGTTTCTCTCTCCTCTTTCCATTCCTGCTTTATATGGAAACTGTCCTCTGAATCCCACCCATCTATTAAGCAATCATTTTAAGCTCATTTTGATCTCTGTTTCACCCAAAGATTGTCTTGTTATTTTGTTCATATGGATGCATGATGTGTTGAGATTTTCATGTAAAATTCATAGCATTGTCTATCTTGAGATGAATAGTTTTGAGTGATTGGCCGTTTTAACTCAGATCTGCTTACAACTCTAGCTACAGAAAGAGATTAAAAAAATAATAAATGATACTGAAATTTCTTCTCCACTATTCCCAGACATGCTGCAACATTTCATTACCAAGGCACAATTAACACATTTTTGTTGTTTGTTTCTGACATAGCTTTCCAGAGAAGATGTCTGGCTGGCTCATTCCACTGGGAATTTACAATTATAGTTTATGAAATACAATCTCTCTGCCTCTTTCACCCTGTTCTCTACAAGTAGCATATTTTATCATCTCTCATTTTTACAGTTGCAGCTATATACATTCGCAGGTATGTTAAGCTGCATGCTGCTTCAGTGCTCCAGGAACTATTCTGTACCTTGCTGTAAAATGGTGCACTCTTTGATCCACCTAGTTAGCACTTGCTTCGGACTCACATCCTTCTCTGTGTCTACACACTCTCTCCATGGCTTGGAGAATGTCTTTGATTTCTTCTTTGGGGGCAGGGTGGCATAATTTATTTGGCTTTTTTCCAGGAAGCATTATAAAAACCTCATGTCACTGTAGTGAATTGCAATTCAAAATATATAAAACTGAGGCAAAGAGGAGTACTTAAATATTTATTAGAATCATATAATAAATTTCCTTGTTTGGCTTTCTCTTGAGAAATAAAACCTTTAATATTTCACAGGAGATATTTTATCAATACTCTGTGTTTTAAGTTAAATAATCACTTAGATTTCTTAAAATAAAAGTTCTCTAATAGTGTTTTAGGAGCACAAGGGTTAATAAGTAAACAATGCCAAGATTTATGTGATAAATAAAAGGTGTAAAAAAGTTAATGCACTTTAAGCAATAAATTAACATATAGACAGATGGTATAACTTTCCTGTGAAAATAAGATTCTAAATTTTACACTTCTGTGAAACCAAATGCGATTATCAGAGTTCTTTCTCTAACAAGTCCTATTAAGATTGATGAAATTGCATCCCTTGAGTCTAGAAAAATGCTAATTAACTGTCATATAGTGCTAAACAAAAATTACTAGCTGGACAAATATATACTTCCTGATTTTATTTATCTTCTTGTGAGGAGGAAAAGACAAAATGTTAAAATATTTTCAAATTTTGGTTGGATATAATATATACTTATGGCAATGGTGAATGACATAAGTAGATGTGTAGACATGTTGGTTTTAAGATAGATATGAAGACAGAACTGGAAGATTGCTTGGTGGGTTAATTGCTTTTTTGTGCAAGTCTGAGGACTAGTTTGGATGAACAACACTACATACATGCTATGCATGGAAGTATTCACCTCTAACCTCGGCACTCAAGTCCCACAAGAAGACCAATCTGCAGAAGGCCTAAGTCAGATGCACGCAGACTTCCTGATTGTTTGGACTCTACAGGCCCCTATGGGCCCAGGTAAGCTGATTCTGTGGGCTTTCCGGTACACATCGAAATTGTAAATAATGAATAAAAGTATACATGATTTCCTTAGCTTAATGAATTAATTTAGCAAAACTGTTGAATATCAACATATCTGAAACTCAAAAATAAATGTCATAATAAGTTATTATTACATTAAATACCATGCCAATTTCAGTATTTTTCTCCAGATGTTATCACTGAGTTTCAAAGATGACTATTGATATTTATTTATATATTTATTTTATTTTGTTCAAATATACTTAATTTTGTGAACATATGACTTTATTCATATTTTTAGAGTATGTAGCTTTAGAATAACTCTCTAATATTTAGAAAATATAGTAAAATATAACTTATTTGTCCTCCTTATGATTAGTTGTCAATATGAAAAAAAGCACTTAGAGTTTAAGAAGCCCTTTAACAATTATATCAAAAAATTCTAGGGTACCAGAATGTTATACTTAACAAACTAATATATGTTTCTGATTAACTCCAACATTCTACAAACTTACTGGCATGCCTTTCTTCCAATATATCAAAGGATTTCAACAATTTAGTATTTACTAAAAAAAGAATTTAAAATAAAAGTGAAGAATGAGTTGCATAAGCTCCAGTAAATTGTCTATAGGAAACCAGAGCTAATTTGTGAATAACTAAAAGGAAAGTTAAGAAACAGCAACTTTTCATAGAAGAGAGATGATGGAAAGTCAAAAGCATTGAGTGCTGTGTTCTTGGCAGCAGGAAGAAATGACATATGGCACTACCAACTGACCGCAGGATGAAAGGTTATGGAATCAGAGTGATGACAAATCTGAGAAGGTGTCATTGATGAGCAACCACATGTAATTTTTGAGAGACACAAAATTTTCCAAGAAAAAGAGAAGGAAAGAAAATTGTTAAATAGCAAAGTGGTAGTAGACAAAGCCTAAATTGTTGAAACTTTAACAGCAAAGTTTCAGAAATTTCATGGAAGTTTAAGGTAAAAGAAAGTGGTGGGCAGATATGCTGGGATGATATAATGAGAGAGATACATGATACCTGAGCACAGGTAACCAGCCTCATGGCAGAATGTAGGTTAAAATAAATAGGTTAGGGAACCAGGCCACATAAACGAGCCGTTTTGATGTTCCCTAAACATATACAGCAGAGAACTGCCTGGTCTGGCCTCAGTGAGAGAATAGGCACCCAACCCTGGAGAGACTTGAGGCCCCAAGGACCGGGGAGACCTGGCAGAGTGGGGTGCAGGGCTGAAGAGGTAAGAGCATCCTTTTGGAGACAGGGGAGGAGGAACAGATGAGGAACTGTGGGAGAGCCAACCAGGAAGGGGATAACAAATGGACTGTAAAAAGGGATTAAAGATAATTAAAAACATAAGTAAAATAAATAGGTTATCTTATAAAAGAAAGAAGGGAAGGGAAGGGAAGGGAAGGGAAGGGAAGGGAAGGGAAGGGAAGGGAAGGGAAGGGAAGGGAAGGGAAGGGAAGGGAAGGGAAGGGAAGGGAAGGGAAGGGAAGGGAGGAAGGAAGGAAGGAAGAAGAAGAAGGAAGGAAGGAAGGAAGGAAGGAAGGAAGGAAGGAAGGAAGGAAGGAAGAAGGAAGGAAGGAAGGAAGGAAGGAAGGAAGGAAGGAAGGAAGGAAGGAAGGAGATGGACTTGTAACAGGAGTGTAGCTCAGTGGTATAACAATGCTTAGAACCCATAATCCCCTTAGTTAACATCTCATTTTGTAAACACACACACACACACTCACACACAAAAAGAGAGAGACAGAGACAGAGAAACAGAGACACAGAGGTGTGACAGAGACACAGATAATAAAATAAAAATAAATAAATAAAATAAAATAAAATGAAATAAAATGAAATAAAAACTGCAACATCTTCATTTATTATTTATTGGTTTATAAATAATTGTCTTAAAACCCATATGAAAGTTCATAATCATGAGGTTGAATGTGAAAAGGGACACATATAACTGTTTCTAAAATGAAAGATGGAATGGAAAACAGGGATCATTTTTTATAATTTTTATGCATTTTAAAGAAATGAGTAAAAAGGAAACAGTGTCAAATTTACTTCAATCGGGAGTTTGTTTCTAATTAATCTAGGTAGAGTCACACGGAGCAGTATTTTTCTAATGTCTTAGTTATTTTATATAATTTCTTTTTTTTATTATTAGAGAGTTTCTTCATTTACATTTCAGGTGTTACCCAAAAGTCCCCTATACCCTCCCCCTGCCCTGCTCCCCTACTCTCCCACTCCCACTACTTGGCCCTGGCATACCCCTGTACTGGGGCATATAAACATTGCTAGACCAAGGGCCTTTCTTCCCCAATAATGGCCAACTAGGCCATCTTCTAATACATATGCAGCTAAAGACATGAGCTCTGGGGGTTCTGATTAGTGCATATTGTTGTTCCATCTATAGGGTTGCAGACCCCTACAGCTCTTGGGTACTCTCTCTAGGTCCTACATTGGGGACCCTGTGTTTTGTCCTATAGATGATTGTGAGCATCCACTTCTGCGTTTGTCAGGGACTGTCAAAGCCTCCCAAGAGACAGCTATATCAGGGTCCTTTCAGCAATGTCCTGCTGGTGTATGCAGTAGTGTCTGCCTTTGGTGGCTGATTATGTGATGTACTACAGAGAAATTGTGATAAAAACTGCATGGTACTGGTATAACAACAGACAGGTAGACCAATGGAATAGAATTGAAGACCCAGAAATGAACCCACACAACTTGGGTCAGCTTATCTTCAATAAGGGAGCTAAAACTATCCAGTGGAAAAAAGACAGCATTTTCAATAAATGGTGCTGGCACAACTGGCAGTCAACATGTAGAAGACTGCGAATTGATCCATTCCTTTCTCCTTGTAAAAAGCTCAAGTCTAAGTGGATCAAAGACCTCCACATTAAAACAGAGACACTGAAATTCATAGGGGAGAAAGTGGGGAAAACCCTGGAAGATATGAGCACAGGGGTAAAATTCCTAAACAGAACACCAATGGCCTGTGCTGTAAGATCACAAATCCACAAATGGGACCTTATAAAATTGCAAAGCTTCTGTAAAGCAAAAGATACTATCAATAAGACAAAAAGGCCACCAACGGATGGGGAAAGAATTTTTACCAATCCTAAATCTGATAGGAGGCTAATATCCAATATTTACAAAGAGCTCAAAAAGCTGAACGCCAGAAACTCAAATAACCACATTAAAAAATGGGGTACAGAGCTAAACAAAGAATTCTCAACTGAAGAATGCCAAAGGGCTGAGAAGCACCTTAAAAAATGTTCGAAATCCTTAATCATCAGAAAAATGCAAATCAAAACAACCCTGAGATTCCACCTCACACCAGTCAGAATGGCTAAGATCAAAAATTCAGGTGATAGTGGATGCTGGCGAAGATGTGGAGAAAGAGAAACACTCCTTCATTGCTGGTGGGATTGCAAGCTGGTACAACCACTCTGGAAATCAGTCTGGTGGTTTCTCAGAAAACTGGACATAGTACTACCGGAAGAGCCAGCAATACCTCTCCTGGGCATATACCCAGAAAATATTCCAACTGGCAACAAGGACACATGCTCCACTATGTTCATAGCAGCCTTATTTATAATAGCCAGAAGCTGGAAAGAACCCAAGTGTCCCTCAACAAAGGAATGGATACAGAAAATATACATTTACACAATGGAGTACTACTCAGCTATTAAAAACAATGAATTTATGAAATTCTTGAGTAAATGGATGTATCTGGAGGATATCATCCTGAGTGAGGTAACCCAATCACAAAAGAAGTCACTTAATATGCACTCACTGATAAGCGGATATTAGCCCAGAAACCTAGAATACCCAAGATACAAGTTCCAAAACAGAAGAAAATCAAGAAAGACCAACACATGGATACTTCATTCCTCCCTAGAATAGCGATTAAAATATACATGAAAGGATGTGCAGAGACAAAGTTTGGAACTAAAATGAAAGGATGGACCATCCAGAGAGTGCCCCACCTGGGTGGTCCATCACATAATCAGCCACCAATTTCTTGCAGTGATAAATATCCAGATGAAACTAAGTTAAGGAAACATTGCTTCAGTTTGGATTATAGCTCCAAAGCAATCCAGTCCATCCAGACAAGGAAACAGAGCAGCAGCAGGAAAGGCACAGAGGCAGAACCAGAGCACTGGTGAGTCACGTGGGATCTGCACTCATGACGTCAGGAGGGAACAGGAAGTGGAGCCATGCTCTCATGTCTCAAGGGCTATCAGTGGACTCACTACCTCTACCAAGGTTCCACCTCCTATAGCTGCTACCGGTTGTGAGCAAGTCTTCAAACATGAAAATATGGGGTGCATTTTGAATTGAGACCACATCAGTAAGTATTGTAATTGTCGATGGGTACTGTTTTTGCTACCTATTCTTTCTTACACTTTAATATGTCTTGATTTCTTTCCATGGAATCACTCAGGTTCCAATATATCTGTGTGCTGCAATGCAAAGGCTATGCCCAAGCCCTGAGTTCAAAAACAGAAACAAAAACACCTGCCAACATTCCAGTCAAGAATCATATATCTGTCCAAAGCTTAGACAAGAGAGTTACTCCCAGGACACTGAAAATTGTCATGATAATAGAGAAAAGTTGTGAACAAACTCCCAGCATCCTATCTTCTTGCTGATCCTTTCAAATAACCACAGTCAAATCCCCACAGTTTTAATTCTATCGTTGTCTTGGTTTTCTCCTTTTGAGTCTCCTCCTCCATTCTATGAGCTCCTGAAATCAAGCCTATAAACTAGCCAGGATGGCACATAACTGCCATCCTAGTACTTGGGAGATAGCAATAGGAAGACCAACAGTTCTAGGTCATCCTTAAGAACACAGGGAGTTTGAAACAACCCTGGGGTACAAGAGACATTGCAACAAACAAATAATGCAAAGTAAGCAAGCAAACAAACAACAAAATAAGCTTACAAATTTGTTTGCTTAAGTTAGCTATAACTATCTGTACTCCTTTCAACATAGTCTCCATCTACCCACATGCCTTCTAGAGTAGCAGACATATGACGTGTAAAGAAGAAAAAGCATTTCTAAGTGATCAAAATATGGATAACTGAGTAAACTGGAGGTGACAAAGAATCACCAGCAAAACTGAGAAGCCAGTTCAATCTAAAGTATATAAACTCATACATTTATGATGTCCAAATGTAATTAATCATCTATGCAGTGAACATTTCATGAACATAACTTTTAAGATAAGTAGGATAATGGTTTCCCAGTTCCCATCAAGATATTAGTTTTTTTTATAAATATATCATAAAACGTATCCCTGAAGACATCATTGCATATATCAACTGAAGACATGGTGAATTTGATGTAAAAAAGAAATTTCCAACACAATTTTTCTCCACAGAACAATCTGACAAATAAACACATTACAAATCATCTCAAGGTCTCCTAGGTACTGCTAGGTGACAAAGAGTCACCAGCAAAACTGAGAAGCCACTTCAACCAGATGTCTCTCTGTGCACATATCCTTAATCCCAGCACTTCCTGAGACAAAGACAGGTGGATCTCTGAGTGAGAGGTCTATAAAGAAAGTTCCAGATCAGCCATGAAAACAGCAAAACCCTGTCTCAAATGCAAAATTTTCCTGTGACTTGGGGGGGCAGCTATTTAAAGGGTCAACTGTTTCTGAGGGCAATGAATGACTCTATTTTAGCCTAGACTTTGTAGAACTCTTATTAATGATTAGAAATGGAATACAGAATCTAGATACAGATTCTAGATACAGAGAAAGTAGCTACACGTAGATGCAAGTGCTGTCTTTATCTCCAGTCAGCCATTTAACCGGGCAACTCAGATAACCTTTTCTTTTTCTTTTTTCTTTCTTTTTTTTTTTCTTTACCCACAATTTGAGATTAGACAAATTTTCAACAAGCTCAAGCCTTCTAGAATTCGCACTGTGATTCTCTATGTAGCTTGATTCCCATATGGTGCTTAAATCTGAAAATAGTATAAATGTGGGAAGAATCCTAGGAGGAGTGTGGTGACGGTCCATGGGTATCAGAAGAGGAATCGCATGCAGTCGCTTATATTAGAATTCAAGAATATAGATGTCCTTAATGCACTGGGCCATAGGAATAACCATACCACTCATGCACTGGACAGCATCATGCTTTAAAGACATTAAAAAGATTGGACTTAAAGTAATAAAGAAATTTAAAGCCAAAATTTTGATGTTGCTTTTAACTAACATCTACTGTACATTTTGTCCTGTTTCTGGAAAGAAAATATGTCACTCTATCTATTTTGAGTTTTTGCTTCTGTTTGTAGAGAAGATACACTTTCTCTCTGGAAAATTGTCTTTTGAGTGCCATGGTAACCACATCCTTTCAGTCAAGTCTGTCCTGTGGGCTGCGCAATTTAAGACATTTGAAAATGCCACTGAAGAAGATAACACCAAACAGACATGAAAGGGTATGCCTGAACATAAAAGTGGGAGATTTTCTTAGTGTTCGCTTAAATGAAATGCCAAGAATGGGGAGGGAGATGAGGAATCACCAACCCAGAAATTCTGAAGAAGCCAACTCCCCCAAGCCCTCTGCCTAACCTCATATTATGTTTCTACCTTTCCTGCCTTTTAGCTCTGGAGTGGAAGACCGTGGTTAAGAAGGACAGAGAAATAATAAGATTCTAGCTGAAAGGTAAGCAGGGTTGCTGTGGACATTGTCCTTACAAGGCTGTGTGAGCCGCAGGTTCCCAAGGTCCAAGTGAGCACGTGTGTCTCCCGTGACAGAAACCAGACTTGCAAATGTCAGAAAAATTATGCCTTGATGATTCTATGTCACCACAGAAAATGAGAGCCACCGACAGTCTATTAATAGGCGGTGACATTTTCCTGTGATAAGTGCCATGGAAAGACTTAGTTGTGGGGCACAGAATATGGTATAAACTTCCATTGGCTGGTGAAAGGGCTGGGGCATGCATTTGCAGCCATTGTGTGATGATCAAAAAAATTTCTGGGTCTGGAACGATGGCTCAGCTATTATGACCATTTGCTCTTGTAGAGGAACCAGGTTTGATTCCCAGCATCTGCATCAAGGGAGGCTCATAATCCTCTATAACGCCAGTTACAAGGGAACCGGGAACCCTCTTCTGACCCCTGCAGCCACGCGTCACACACGCATTTAACAAACGTGCGTGTGTGAGTAAAACGCTCATAAAAATACTATAAAATTTTTTAAATTATTTTTTAAAGAAACTATCTCTAAATGTGCAAGGTCAGCAATCAAACTGCAATGTTGTATACCTGGATCCTACAAGAAACTGAGCATCTACAGGCTCCGCTGTCTGTGGTACCCAAGTATATGGCATTCTCCCCTTATTACATATTATAATGTGAATGTTATACGGAGATATTTATAATGTAAATGTTATATGGAGATATTTTAATTAAAATAAATATTTTAATTATTTGCTTTAAAAGAAATATTATTTCTGAATGCAATATAGGTTTTTAATTTTTTAAATTTATGCATATAATTGTTTAACCTGCATACATTTATGGATACTATATGTGTGCCTGGTGAATGTAGAAATTAGAAGAAGGTCCAGAAACTGGCATTACTGATAGTTGTGAGCTTCCACCTGGGTGCTCGAAATTAAACGTGGGTCCACTGCATAAGCAACAAGTACTCTGAATTGCTGAATCATTTCTCTAGTCTAAAAACTATATTTTTAAAGTCTTTTCTAAACAACCGCTTTATTAAGAAACAATTACATGTATTTTGTAGTGAAAAGGGTTAAGCACCTAAGGGAGAAACAGATTAGGATAATTTAGATATGATTTCCCATATGAATAGCTTGTTGTATTCACTGTTATTTCAGTAATTAAAAATAGAAACTCTATTTCTTGGTTTACCCATGTATGGAAAGTACATGGCAATAAAGACATGCTTTGTGTTGACTTAGAGAATGTGTCTTATTAATATTACTATTATTTATTCCAGTCATGTAAATTTTCTTTAACATTTTTATGCCCTCTATTGTGTTCTTATTCAAGTATTTGGAGGTGGTAAATATTTATGCTGATTTTATGTAGGGGAGAAGTCAATGGTACTTGGCTTTCAAAGGTTTTCACAAAAAAAGGAAATATTCAATAATATCATTATTAATTTTAATGTTTGACTTCCTAGTAAATAAAACTGCCGACTTTTCTAATATTATTTACTTTAATTTTTGACAAGTACTTAATATTCTTCTTTCAATACTAAAATGATTGTTACAGAGAGAGGCTATGATATTTAGAAACCTTTTTATTTTTATCTTTTTTATTCTCCTGTTAATTATGAAGTTTTCAGGTGAATGGCCATTCCTAGGAAAGATTATTCTGAGTGAGGTAACCCAGACATGGAAAGATAAACTCCACGTGTTATCTATCATCTGCCACTCTTAGCTCCAAATTCCAGATATATGACTTGAAATGACGGCAGAATCTAGAAAGGTATAAAGGGACAATGGCTTGGGGGACATGAGAAGGAATAGAAAGACATAGGATATATGAAGTAGGAAGCAAGAAAAACAGGGATGGCACTTTAATTGAGGATGGAGTTGAAGGTCAATAGAGAAGTAAAAAGAGAGAGGAGTGTCAATAACACCAAAAAGCCTCAAGGGAATGTATTTTTTGGTTTATTTTAAATGTATTTTATTTTTATTATATAGTTACCTAAAACTATATATGTACTATTTGCTATACACATATATGCTATATATACATATACATACATATATACATAAACATATACATATACATATATATATATATATAGCAAAACTATATATGTATACAATATACATGTACAAACATACAATAATATATGTTACTTGTGCAGACATGGCTTCCCACAAGTGTCATAGACTAACAAACTCCACTATCAGATATAAAAAGGCTCCACTCAAGTTGTTTAGAGTAGTCCAAGTGACTTCTAAAACATAAGCTATTGTAGCGTCTGGTTGCCTGTTAGAGGTTGAACGTAAGCCCCTATTGCTGAAAACACTGCACACATAAGATGCAGGACTCTGATGATCTGAGATGGATTCAACCTGAAAGCCTCCTCCTATAGTCTAGTTTCCATAGTACCGGAAAGTACAACACAGGCTCCCAAGGGAGAAAAGCAGTCAGTAGTGCTGTCCAGCTCTGAAACCCACGAATCCCAATGACCAGCATGGGAAAATATTGCTAAAGATGCAATAGTGGAGGCTCTTAAGATGGTCCCACTAAGGCACAGCTGCCTAATTAAACTTAAGACCAATTCAACAGGAAGGATATCATGCTAGTTAGAGAAAGCTAGCCAATTCCCTGGGGCTAGTGAGATCATGGACCAAAGAAGAGAACTTACTGCTGTCATTTTAGTGGACCAGCATAATCTGTGTGCTAAAACGTATCCTTTTATATTCACAGCAGTTATCATCTCTCATCAGAGAAGTTTCTCATAGCAAATGGAGACCATTACAAAAATATACAAGGCACATTGCAGAGACCAACTGATTGTGGGGAGGCCAGGCCCAACAAATATGTCTCCAACACAAGTTTTGCACTTAAGGCTCAGGAACATCATGGAAGATGGGGGAAGAAAGCTTGCAAATACCAGAGGTCCAGGAAACCTGCCTAAAGTCTATGTGTCTCCCAGAAGGGGCTGAAAGCACAGGACCTCAACTGTGTGTAACATCAATAGACAGGCTAATGTGGAAGTGCGGAAATCCCAGAGGTTCCACTTATCCCACGGGCAGCCAATGACTGCTTGGAGAGGGACAGTTAGTCTCTTCCATGGATTTGTCCGCAATTTGGTTATCTAATACAAAGTGGTCAGCTGTGAATTCACAAATACACAAATGACAAAAGCAGACTTACCACATTGTGTGTTTATATTTGTGTGTTTATATTTGTGTGTGTGTGTGTGTATGTGTGTGTGTGTGTGTGAGTGTGTGTGTGCCTGTGTGCATGTAAAACAACAATGCAGAAGAGGTCAAAGCTTTGAGAGAGTGTGAGAGAAAGGAGAGTTGAGAGGTTGGTTGGAAGAAAGGGATGGGGCAAAGTGATATAATTATATTTTAACTAAAAACATTCACTTACTATAAAAATAAAAATATTTCTTAAAAATAAAAATTTTATATTACTTAAAATTTATTTTTAATACATTTAAAATATTTGTATACACAGTATGATGCAGCTATGGGCTAGTGTCGAGAAATAGAAGGAACAGGAGGCCAAGAGGAGCTATGGACTGGTAAGTGAGAAATGTTTTAAAACTGGAACATTTTCATAACTTTTCGCAGGGCTGAGTAGGAATGACAGTGGAGATATCCAGCACAGGGACAAACCTTCTTTTTGGAAGAGAGAAGGAACTTATAAAGCAGGCAAAAATAAGAGCAAAGCCTTGAAACTTTAACAGGCTTCACCAAGTGGCCAACAAGATGCGGTTTCTAAGGAGCATTTCCGAAACGTCTGAACACTTCTAAAATTGTATAATTATCAAAGATATGTTTAAAACCTTAAAAATGGAAACCTTTAAATGTAATGGGTAGAACAACAGTTGATGTGGCTAGAGATGAAGGCAGATGGCTGCTGAGAAGTTCATATCCTCCTGAGGTCCATGCTTTCTTGATGCCAGTGAAGAATTGTCATATTAAAACAGAGAATTCCTCTAACCTGCTGCCTTACTCACATGGAATGAATCACTCACATCTAAATTACTGCTGTCTATTACCACTATAGAAGTATATGACAGATAAAAACAGAAGTATAATTTGAGTCACATAAAAATATTTTCTGGCACAAGTCCCTTCCGGTCAGCACCAGCAATGGGACATCTTGGTCTAGGAGTCAGCAGACACCCCCACAGTCCCTAGAGGTCTCTCCACACGATCTTAGAGTGAGTGGAACACAACTTCTGTTCCAATCCAATTACGTGGGGCCTGAGACAGCATTAGGGAAGCAGGAAATTGGCCAGACCAGGGGAATAAGTCCCTTCTGGTCAACGCCAGCACTGGATCACCTTGGGCGTAAAGTCAAAGGACACCCCCAAGGTCCCTACAGGACTCTCCACTCGATCTTGGGTCCACTGGTGAGGGGAACACAACTTCTGTTCCAATCCAATTGCTAGGGACCTGAGACAGCAATAGGGAAATGGAAAATTGACCAGACCAGGGGCACAAGTTCCTTCCGGTCTGCACCAGCACCAGGTCACCTTTGGCACTGAGTCAGTGGACACCCCCACGGTCCCTAGAGAACTCTCCAAGAGTTCTTGGGACCACTGACCAGACAGCTCCATGCTCCTCAAAGGAGACACAACTCCTAGGCACCTTAACATGCCCAGGATCTTAGGACAACAGTATCCCAGGATAACAGGAACTGGGTCACACCAGTATTTCAGGGTCTCAATGGAACTTGACTGCCAAGAACTCAGACACACCCTGAATCTCAGGTTCACAGGAGCCCACAATCAAAGGATCACAGTGAAATCTGGACTCTGAGGAGTCCAGTATCAACTGGGATTGATGGACAGGTTCCAATCAGATATATTGAGGACAGCAAACACTTGAGATAATCAGATGGCAGGAGGCAAGCATAAGAACAGAAGCAACAGAAACCAAGGTTACTTGGCATCATCAGAACAAAACTCTCCCACCATGGCAAGTCCTGGATACACCATCACTCCAGAAAAGCAAGACATGGATCTAAAGCCACTTCTCATGATGATGATGGGGGACTTTAAGAAGGAAACACAAGAAAACACAGGTAAACAACTAGAAGCATATAAAGAGGAAACACAAAAATCCCTCAGAGAGTTGCAGGAAAACAATACCAAACAGGTGATGGAATTGAACAAAATCATCCAGGATCTAAAAATGGAAGTAGAAACAAGAAATAAAACCAAACAGGAGATAACTGCAGAGATAGAAACCCTAGGAAAGAAATCAGGAACCATAGATACGAGCATGAGCAACAGAATACAAGAGATGGAACACAAAATCTTAGGTGCAGAAGATTCCATTGGGATCGTGGACGCAACAATCAAAGAAAATGCAAAATGAAAAAAGATCCTAACTCAAAACATATAGAAAATCCAGGACACAATGAGAAGAACAAACCTACAGATAATAGGAGTAGATGAGAATGAAGATTTTCAACTTAAAGAACCAGCAAATATTTTCTACAAAATTATAGAAGAAAACTTCCCATACCTAAAGAAAGAGATGCCCATGAACATACAAGAAGCCTACAGAACTCCAAATAGACTGGACCAGAAAAGAAATTCCTCCTGACACATAATAATCAGAACAACAAATGCACTAAATAAAGACATAATATTAAATGCAGTAAGGAAAAAAGGTCAAGTAACATATAAAGGCAAGCCTATTAGAATTACTCCAGACTTCTCACCAGAGACTATGAAAGCCAGAAGATCCTGGACAGATGTTATACAGACACTAAGAGAACATAAATGCCAGCCCAGGTTACTATACCCAGCAAAACTCTCAATTACCATAGATGGAAAAACCAAAATATTCCATGACAAAAATCAAATAAAATTGACTTTCAACCCAAAGTTATCAAAAAAGACAAGGAGGGGCACTTCACACTCATCAAAGGTAAAATCTTCCAAGAGGAACTCTCAATTCTGAATATCTATGCTCCAAATGCAAGGGCAGCCACATTCATTAAAGAAACTTCAGTAAATCTCAAAACACACATTGCACTTCACATAGTAATAGTGGGAGACTTCAACACCCCACTCATTAATGGACAGATCCTGGAAACAAACTAAACAGAGAAACAGTGATACTAACAGAAGTTATGAAACAAATGGATTTAACAGAACATTTTATCCTAAAGCAAAGGGATATACCTTCTTCTCAGCACCTCATGGTACCTTCTCCAAAACTGACCATATAATTGGCAACAAAACAGACCTCAACAGATACAAAAATACTGAAATTTTCCCATGCATCCTATCAGATCACCATGGACTAAGGCTGTTCTTCAATAACAACATAAATAACAGAAAGCCAACATTTACATGGGAACTGAACAACACTCTACTCAATGATACCTTGGTCAAAGAAGAAATAAAGAAAGAAATTAAAGACTTTTTAGAGTTTAATGAAAATGAAGCCACAACATACCCAAATTTATGGGACACAATGATAGCATTCCTAAGAGGAAAACTCATATCTCTGAGTGCCTTCAAAAAGAAACTAGAAAGAGCACATACTAGCAGCCTGAAAGCACACCTAGAAGCTCTAGAAGTAAAAGAAGCAAATTCACCCAAGAGGAGTAGACAGCAGAATATAATCAAACTCAGGGCTGAAATCAACCAAGTGTAAACAAAAAGAAGTATTCAAAGAATCAACCAAACCAGGAGCTGGTTCTTTGAGAAAATCAACAAGGTAGATAAACCCTTAGCCAGACTCACTAGAGGGCACAAGGACAGTATCTTAATTAACAATATCAGAAATTAAAAGGGAGACATAACAACAGATCCTGAGGAAATCCAAATCACCATCAGATCCTTTTATAAAAAGCTATATTCAACAAAACTGGATGCCAGGACAGCCAGGGCTACACAGAGAAACACTGCCTCGAAAAACAAAACAAAACAAAACAAAACAAAACAAAACAAAAAAACAAAAAAACACTGGAAAACCTGGATAAAATGTACGAATATCTAGACAGACACCAAGTACCAAAGCTAAATCAGGATCAAATTAATGACCTAAACATTCCTATATCCCTTAAAGAAATAGAAGCAGTCATTAATAATCTCCCAACCAAAAAAAGCCCAGGACCAGATGGGTTTAGTGCAGAGCTGTATCACACCTTCAAAGGCCTAATTCCAGTTCTTCTCAAACTATTCAACAAAATAGTAACTGAAGGTACTCTACCCAATTCATTCTATGAAGCCACAATTACTCTGATACCTAAACCACATAATGACCCAACAAAGATAGAGAACTTCAGACCAATTTTCCTTATGAATATCAATGCAAAACTACTCAATAAAATTCTGGATAACCAAATCCAAGAACATCATCCATCATGGCCAAGTAGGCTTCATCCCAGGAATGCAGGGATGGTTTAATATAGGGATATCCATCAAAATAATCCACTATATAAATAAACTCAAAGACAAAAACCACATGATTATCTTGTTATATGCTGAGAAAGCATTTGACAAAATCCAACACACATTCATGATAAAAGTCTTAGAAAGATCAGAAATTCAAGGCCCATACCTAAACATAATAAAAGCAAACTACAGCAAACTAGTAGCCAACATCAAAGTAAATGGAGAGAAGCTGGAAGCAATCCCACTGAAGTCAGGGACTAGACAAGGCAGCCTACTTTCTCCCTACCTATTCAATATAGTACTTGAAGTCCTCCACAGAGCAATTGGACAAAAAAAGGACATCAAGAGGATACAAACTGGAAAGGAAGAAGTCAAAATATCACTATTTGAAGATTATGTGATAGTATATATAAGCAACCCTGAAATTCCACCAGAGAACTCATAAACCTGATAAACAGTTTTAGTGAAGTAGCTGGATATAAAATTAATTCAAAGAAATCAATGGCTTTCTCTACACAAAGGATAAACAGGCTGAGAACGAAATTTGGGAAACAACACCCTTCACAATAGTCACAAATAATATAAAATACCTTGGTGTGACTGTAAAGAAGTGAAAGATCTGAATGATAAGAACTTCAAAGCTCTGAAGAAAGAAATCCAAGATCTCAGAAGATGGAAAGATCTCCAATGCTCCTGGGAAGATGGAAAGATCTCCAATGCTCATGCATGGCAGAATCAATATAGTAAAAATGGTCATCCTGCAGAAAGCAATCTACAGATTCAATGCAATCCCCATCAAAATTCCAACTCAATTCTTCATTGAATTAGAAAGGGCAATGTAAATTCCCTCCCATACCAGGCTGCTCCAGGATGTGTGCAGACCAGACATAGGAAGCCACATGTGGTGTGACTTTCATTGTGTTGCTAAATCACACCTCAGCTTCTCTGGTGCCCTGCTGTCTGTCACTTTGCCTCTACCAGGACTACTTGTGGGCCAAGACAAGAGCTCCCTGGACCCCTGGCTCTGCCCAATTCACCTGCCTACAGTTGGGACATCCCACAATACTTTAGGCTTCACAACAAATTGCAGGCACCTGCACAGAACTACTTAGGGGCGGGGCCTTCCCTCTTAAAACCAAAGAAGATTCCTAAATTAGATGCTTTGATTAGAATGTGTAGACTTGGCATATGTCTCTTCTCCCACCCTAGTTTCTCGTTTTAGCAACAGAGACCATCTTCCAGAGGACCCAGTTTGTAATGTAGATTTACCGCATGTGGTAGCCCCCTACAGGGCAATTTGAAAATTCATCTGGAATAACAAAAAACCTAGACTAGCAAAAACTCTTCTCAACAATAAAAGGACCTCAGGTGGAATCACCATGCTTGACTTCAAGCAGTACTACAGAGCAATTGTAATAAAAACTGCATAGTGCTGGTACAGTGACAGACAGGTAGATCAATGGAATAGGATTGAAGACCCAGAAATGAACCCACATACCTTTGGTCACCTGATCTTTGACATGGGAGCTAAAACCATCCAGTGGAAAAAAGACAGCATGTTCAACAAATGGTGCTGGCACAACTGGCAGCTATCATGTAGAAGACTGGGAATTGACCCATTCTTATCTCCTTGTACGAAGGTCAAGTCTAATTGGTTCAAGGAACTCCACTTAAAACCAGAGGCACTGAAATTTTAGAGGAGAAAGTGGGGAAAACCCTCAAAGATATGGGCACTGGGGAAAAATTCCTAAACAGAACAGCAATGGCTTGTGCTGCAAGATCAAGAATTGACAAATGGGACCTCATAAAATTGCAACGCTTCTGTAAGGCAAAAGATACTGTCAATAAGACAAAAAAGCCACGAACAGAGTAGGAAAGGATCTTTACCAATCCTAAATCAGATAGGGGACTGATATCCAATATATATATAAAGAACTCAAGAAGGTGAACTCCAGAAAATCAAATAACCCCATTAAAAATGTGGCACAGAGCTAAACAAAGAATTCTCAAGTGAGGAATAACGAATGGCTGAGAAGCACCTGAAAATATGTTCAACATCCTTAATCATCAGGGAAATGCAAATCAAAACAACCTTGAGATTCCACCTCACACCAGTCAGAATGGCTAAGATCAAAAATTCAGGTGACAGCAGATGCTGACAAGGATGTGGAGAAAAAGAAACACTTCTCCATTGTTGGTGGGATTGCAAGCTTGTAAAACCACTGTGGAAATCAGTCTGGCGGTTCCTCAGAAAATTGGACATAATACTACCAGAGGATCCCACTATACCTCCCTTAGGCATATATCCAGAAGATCTACCAACTGGTAATAAGGACACCGGCTCAACTATGTTCATAGCAGCCTTATTTAAAATAGCCAGAAGCTGGAAAGAACCCAGATGTCCCTCAACAGAAGAATGGTTACAAAAAATGTGGTACATTTACATAATGGAGTACTACACAGCTATTAAAAACAAAGAATTTATGAAATTCCTAGGCAAATGGATGGATTTGGAGGATATCATCCTGAGTGAGGTAACCTAATCACAAAAGAACTCACATAATATGTACTCATTGATAAATGGATATTAGGCCAGAAACTTAGAATACCCAAGATACAATTTGCAAAAAACCATGAAACTCAAGAAGAACGAAGACCAAAGTGTGGACACTTCACCCCTTCTTAGAATTAGGAACAAAACACACATTGAAGGAGTGAGTTACAGAGATCAAGTGTGGAGCTGAGACAAAAGGATGGACCAACCAGAGACTACTGCTGCCAAAGATCCATCCCATAATCAGCCACCAAATGCAGACACTATTGCATACTCCAGCAAAATTTTGCTGAAAGAACTGTGATATAGCTATCTTGGTTAAGGCTATGCCAGTGCCTGGCAAACACAGAAGTGGATGCTCACAGTCAGCTATTGGATGGAACACAATGGAGGAGCTAGAAAAAGTACCCAATGAGCTGAAAGGTTCTCCAACCATATGGGTGGAACAACAATATGAACAAACCAGTACCCCTAGAGCTCGTGGCCCTAGCTGCATATGTAGCAGAAGATGGCCTAGTTGGCCATCATTGGGAGGAGAGGCCCCTTGGTCTTGCAAACTTTATATGCCCTGGTACAGGGAAATGCCAGGGCCAAGAAGTGGGAGTGGGTAGGTAGGTGAGGAGGGTGGGGGTAGGGGAGGATATAGGGGACTTTCAGGTAGCATTTGAAATGTAAATGAAAAAAATATCTAATAAAAATTGAAAAAAATATTTTCTAATTGCCATTTTTAAAGTGACACCAAAAGAGAAATATAAATATTTAAAAATACAGTAAATAAAGCAAAACTGTTTGAAAAGTAATCAATTAGTCAAAATCACTTAAACTTTTCCTGGGCAATCTCAAAAATTCAGTGTATCTCAATTCATAAGCTAAATTGGCATTGGAAACACATCACTGTATATATTTCAGTTCAATTTCTTTTTTATATATTTTTCTAATTTTTATTATATATTTTCTTCATTTACATTTCAAATGTTATCCGGAAATTCCCCTATACCCTCCCCCTGCCCTCCTCCCCTACCCACCCACTCTGACTTCTGGGCCCTGGTGTTCCTCTGTATTGGGGCATATATTGTTTGCAAGACCAACAGGCCTCCCTTCCCAATGATGGCCGACTAGGCCATCTTCTGCTACATATGCAGCTAGAGACATGAGCTCTGGGGGTACTGATTAGTTCATATTGTTGTTCCACCTATAGGGTTGCAGACCCCTTCAGATCCTTGGGTACTTTCTCTAGCTCCTCCATTGGGCCCTGTGTTCCATCCAATAGATGACTATGAGCATCCACTTCTGTATTTGCCAGGCACTGGCAGAGCCTCACAAGAGACATATATATCAGGGTCCTTTCAGCAAAATCTTGCTGGCATATGCAATAGTGCCTGCGTTTGGTGGCTGATTATGGGATGGATCCCTAGGTGGGGTTCACTGAAAAGTGGATATTAGCCCAGAAACTTAGAATACCCAAGAAACTATTTGCAAAACACATAAAACTCAAGAAGGAAGAGCAAAGTGTGGATACTTCGTCCTTCCTTATAATGGTGAACAAAATACCCATGGAAGGAGTTACAGAGACAAAGTTTGGAGCTGAAAAGAAAGGATGGAGCATTCAGTTCAATTTCTTGTATAGTTAGAAAAACACATTCACATTCCAAAGTTACTTACAAACAGAACTGAAATCTTTACTTTATTAAATATCAAAAATTAACTTATTTTACAATGCACAGCAACAGCAATTTGTTCATTTATTTTGAAAATGAATTAGGATCTTAAACTAAAGCTTGCCATTTTAAGTTGTATATCTAACCCATCCCATGGTCAAGTACCAATCCCTAACACTACTAATGATACTCTGTTATGCTTACAGATGAGGCATGTTATCATCTGAGATGTTCCACCCAGCAGCTGAATCAAACAAATATTGGCATCCACAGCCAGACAGTGGGTGGAGCTTGAGAACTAGAATAGGAAGAAGGATTATAGGTCCCAAAGGGGATATAAACAACAGAGTCAACTAACCTGGACCCTTGGGGCTCTTAGAGTCTGGACCACCAACCAATGAATATACAGGGCTGGACCTAGGCCTCCCCACATACACATATGTAGCAGATGTTCACCTTGGTCTTCATATGGGTCCAGAATAACTGGAGTGAGGGCTATCTGAAAAGCTGTTGCCTGAATGTGGGATTTCTTCTTCTAGCTGGGGTGCCTTGTCTGGCCTCAGTGAGGAAAGAAGAACTTAGCCTTGCAGAGACTTGAAGTGCCAGATTAGAGTATAGTTAGGGGGCCCTCACCCACTCAGAGGAGAAAGGGAAGGATGGATTGGGGAAGGATTGTGGGAATGGGGTGACCTGGAGTGGGTGAGTGAGCAGGTTGTAAAGTGAGTAAGTAAAAAAAAATTATAATAATACATTAAATTTTTAAAAGTAGATCAGGGTAGTGGTGACACACACCTTTAATCCCAGCACTTGGGAGGCAGAGGTAGGCAGATTTCTGAGTTTGAGGCCAGCCTGATCTACAAAGTGAGTTCCAGGACAGCCAGGGCTATACAGAGAAACAATGTCTCAAAAAAGAAAAATTTTTAAATGTACATCTATTCAAGATAATTAATGTAACTTGGGTCAATTCAGTTTTAAAATAACATTCACTAGAGTATTGAAAAAATTGAAAAGCCATTATTTATCTATAAATGGAAAAATTATTGCTCAAAATTTTTCTCATAGTATTTGTGCCAATTTGTATAATACTAGTTTTAGAAATGATTATTTTCTGCAGTACTAGGGACTGAACCATGGTCCTTATACATTATAAATAAGCACTCTACTCTTCATGGATACTCCTAGCCTAATATTAAAACTTATTTTATACTGTTTATCATAAAAACTATGTTAATTCAATATTCTTAATTACATTATAAGAAGTTTCAACTTCAAAATAAATTATATCTATGTAGTTACATGAAAAAATATGCTTTTTCTTTCCTTGGAAATTCAAATTTAGTTTCTTCATGTAAAATATAGTGATTTTTTTACAGCAAAACACATTTTGCTGCCATTTTTGTCTCTGATTATTAAATACATGGAAAGCATTATTTTTGTTTAAAGAAATACTGAGCAAGAATTAAGAGAGTGTGCACGGGATACTCAGCATGTAAAAGAACTTCTACCAGGCCTAAGGTCCTAGCCATTGATGTGACTTACATGGTGGAAGGAGAGTGTAGACTTCTGCATATTTCAAACATGTGCACTGCATGTAAACATGTGATAAGCAAATGGAAAAATGAAGTTTTAAGAGAATCAAAAGGTTCCATGATCTATCTCATCTGTGTTTACCTTTAAGATTCATGTGTTTCATTTGGAATGCTCATAGAGTTTAAGCAACCTATTAAAGCCCAGGAGGGAGAAGGAGATCCATTATAATGTAGTATTTTAAAAAGTAAATGAGAGAAACAGAAAAGGAAGGATTGAATGAAGTAGGAGATGAGAAAGCAAAGTCGATGAAGGACTATGGGGATGGAGGGCTATAAAACACTAACAGCCCTTTAAAAATCCACAGTGAAACTTACTGCTGTAAAAGGTTTATAAAATGAATAGAAACACATATATGAAAAGAGATTAAATGTAGTTACCCTACAATGAGAGATCAACAACCCAACTAGGCATAACACAATATAACAAACAAACAAACAAACAAACAAACAAAAACAGTACCAGGAACAATTTCAGGAATGAGTTATCTCTTTTTTGAGTTTTTAGTCTATGCAATCCCACAAACCATCCAAACATTATAAGTTATTGCCATTTCTCTTCGGTATGCTCCAGAATTTGATAGTAAGAACCTATCACTAAAGACACCCGGTACTGGAATCATAAATATAAAGAAGTCATTTATGTAAAACATTCATGTCATCAGGATAGGTTAATATTTTTTAAGGCATAAACAACAAAAGCATTAAAGAAAAGGGCCAATGTATTTGATCATTTTTAAATTTAAAACTCCTGAGTATATGCCCTTACAAATGCAAGAAGATAATTCATAGACTATACACATGACTTGTATCCAAAATATGGGCATTTAGTAAAAGCATACCATGAGTAAATAAGCAAAAGATTCAATATTCAAGGAGAAAATGAAACATAATATGTACAAACCATGTGTAAATACAAAATACAAAAAGGCAAAAATGTCTTGTTGAACATGCATATTGTCAGAAGACTACAGAATCTCAGATTTAAGTCACAGCAAGTTGGCTACATATGAAGAAGACTGGCAACTTTTCAGATTGAGCATCAGGAATAACTTTAAGAAAGCAAGTCGTTAAAGAAAAAGCATATACCAATTAAATCCATTTAAAAACACAGATTTGTCAAAATCACATGTAGCATAAATGGCATGCATATGCATGTATATTTATATGGATATGTTTATATTCAAAAGAAGATGCTCTTGAAAAAGAATGAACAAAGCTAGAGCTGTCCTGGACGTCATTTTTAAGGTGTATAAGATGGCCTTTTTGTTCATCTACTGAACAAAAATAATCTTATAGAGCATTATGACCACAATAATAATGTAACTTTGTGACTTAGGTTAAAAAGTAATTCGGGGTGAAGGTTGAAAGCATAAGAAGGCAAAATAGGAATCTTTCTCAACACAGACATGATCAGACACTCCTGGCTTGTCCAAAATGAGTGACTTCTTTCCCAACTACAGACAATACTGTCCTATAACTTCCCTTTCAATAATGCTTATGAAACATTCAATAACAGAATCATTCCCACTTTCTATTGTAAGCCACTCAGAACTCAAATCTCACCTAAGTCTCACTGTAACTAAACACAAGTTCAAATCTGTTGCATACTTACTTTAATAGCCTCCTTTTAAAGTGTTCCACATACTCTTATGATACACTGTCTGTGGCACTGAGATCTGTCCCTTTATTCAAACAATTACCCTTCCATGTTTCTGAGTATCTTGTATTTAACAGGGTGATAGACCTATTTTTTTCTTCTAAATTGTGTCCATATGAAATATATCATTATTTTTCTCGTCATTATTTCCCACAAACAATAAGCAATAAAAACTATTTGCATACCATTTAAACAATGCATGGTATTTTTAAAATAATATAAGATACTTGAGAGTGTACGGAGACTATGCCTATGTTGTATATAAATACTATGCTATTCCATAGAAGGAACTTACTTGGTATCCTTGGTGATCCCTTGAATGTCCATGAAGCCTGAGGCATGACTAAAATATTTTCATGCTAGTCTTTATTTGGAAGGTATTGACAAGGAAGTAACAAAAATAGACATCAAGAAATGACACATCTCAGTGTAGTGGTTGCTTCTTGGGTGGTTATGAAGAGAGAAGGGTAGGTGGTGGGAATTTGGACTCTGTCTTCAAAGTCCCATTGCTCTTTTCTGTTTAGGCATGAAAAGCATCAAACCAAGTTTAAACTTGGAATAGCAGAGTCAGAAACTAGTCTGAAGTTCCGACTCATAATTTCAAAGCTCATTTAGATAATTATAGGACTAAATAAAGAATAAAATAAAAAGGCAGCCTATGATTCACAATATTGCAAGCTGTGATGCTGTAATCATGCCAAGAACAGAGATCAACACACGCAGTACCAAAAAACTTCCACGTGGCTTATGTGCACTGTTATGGTGTATATGACATGTATGGAGAGATAGGCAGAAAGACATCAGAGGGCTTTGCCCATCAACAGCCAAGGTCAATACTACTGTCAGACATTTTGCCTCCTTTTGGTTCATATATTCTGAAGAATAAAACTAATTAAGCAAAGTTCAATTTATATTCTGAAGAATAAAATTAATCAACCGATGTATCACTGTTATGAATATGATCTAGTTAAAAGATGACACAGGCATTTAGCTTTGAATCATCAAACTGTACAAAGAAGCCCAACTCACTCGCTTATCTCATTCCTAGTTACTCTATTAACCATCTGAAAAGTCTTAAATTAAGAACAAACAGTGCTCCTTCTTGTCCTTCTTGCTTCCTGTTTTCTTATGTCTGTGACATTATCTGTGCTTTTATCACTCACTAATTGGGTCTTATCCTTTACACAGGGTTTATAGTCTCTGTGTCCTACAGTTTGTAATTCATGTGCCACCTATCTTATGAACCATTATTGAATAACCATACTGAAAGTATAGGGTCACTCCTGAGAAAATATATTACTCTCTATTTTTTACATCTCTGGAATGTTCATTATTTTATTAATTTACTCAATTAATATCTTTGCTCACTTTGTAAGTAATGCTGTCTCACAGACATCCTTGTAAGGATGCCTTCCTCCAAGCTTCTCTTGCTCATGACTTTCTTCCTTAATTTTTTTTTCCCTAACTCTCTTGAGATACTCCAAACTGCCAAAGCCATGATCATGAAGTCAAAAGGCACATTATCAAGGAACTGCTTTAGAAGCTAGATAGATGGCAACTAAACGCTATGGTAAAGTTCACTGAACTCTTATCTTCCTTCTGAGGTTTGAATGTCTGGAATTTTGTTGTTGTTGTTGTTGCTGCTGTTGTTGTTGTTGTACTAATGTCATTCTAGATGGCTTCTTTTCAAATTATCAATATGTTGTGACTTAAATGAGAATATCCCTTATGGTCACTGACATTTGCATACTTGGTCCGTAGTTGGTGGTGCTACCACAAACTGGGTGATGAGACCTTGGTAGAGCAAGTATGTCACTGTGCGTTGGCTCTCATATTTTAAAGCTATTCACCATTCCTAGCTAATTCTCTCTGCTTCTTGCCTGCTACAGAATACAAACACTCAGATTCTATTCCAACCAACATGTCTGCTGAATGTTGCCATGCTGATCTGCCATGACCTACTCCTACCTCTCTGGAACCTTAAGCTACATAATCCCTTCCTTATACAGTTTGCCTTAGATATGTGTTTTATCACAACTGTAAAGTAACCAATATAAATGTCAAGACTGAGGTCAGGGCGGAGAGCTCTGTTGCTCAGTCATGGCTATCCATGTGCAAGCCATATAGTGGTTGTCTATTCTCTTTGGAGTCTGGGAGACCAAGTTGGCCTAGCCTTGGGAATAAAATCTTGTTCTTTCTGCCTGAAGACTGTGCTCATTCTTCTACTTAATCTTATTTAACATACTGATTTTTACTTGTTTTATTTTACTCTGTACTAGATATTTCTATGAATAAGGTGCTATTGGAGTATAGTGATGGTATAATTGCATGGTCAAGTCAATGAATATGTTGACTCTTTCACAACTTTTTATTTTATTGCAGAATTTACCAACAGCAATTCAGAGAAATATTGTTGACATAGGGAACATGAAAATATGGAAGAAATAATCATTTTTCTTGCTGCTTCAGGAAAAAGTTTAATGACATAAATTTCTGGCAAGTGAAGACATGAAATATCGTGAAAATCAAAAGAGCAAATTTCATTCATACATTGAGTAAAGTGTTGAAATTTGTTTGACTTGATTGTATAAAAGGAATATGAGGAGCTGGAGAGTTGGCTCAGCAGTTAAGAGCTGTGACTGCTCTTCCATGAGGCCCTGAGTTCAATTCCCAGCAACCACATCGTGGCTCACAATCATCTGTAATGAGCTTCGATAACCTCTTCTGTAGTGTTTGAAGAAAGTGAAAGTGTATTCACATTAAATAAAATAAGTCTTAAAAAAAAAAAAAGGTATATGAGCCAGGGATTCATGGTGAATATGAGGCAGAAGCAGGCAGATCTCTGTGAGTTTGAGGCTGGCCTAGTCCACAAGGAGAGTTCCAGGACAGCCAGGACTACAAAGAGAAATTCTGTCTTGAATAACGAAAACAAATAGGTATTTGAACTATAACTTTTTTACATATACCCATGTTTACAAAAAAACATAGGTTATAAACATTCATATACATATAGAAATATACCCATATATAGAAACATATTTGTACATTTCTAAATCTAAATATACATGTTTAGATTTCAAATGTGATAAAAAATGTTGATCTAACAACAATAAAAGAACCTCTGGGGGAATCACCATGACAGACATTAAGCTGTACTACAGAGCAATTGTGATTTAAAAATGCAAGGTACTGGTACAGCAACAAACATGTAGAACAATGGAATAGAATTGAAGACCCAGAAATGAATCCACACTCCTATGGTCACTTGATCTTTGACAAGGGAGCTAAAACCATCCAGTGGAAAAAAAGACAGCATTTTCAACAAATGGTGCTGGCACAACTGGTGGTTATCATGTAGAATGATGCAAATTGATCCATTCTTATCTCCTTGTACAAAGCTCAAGTCTAAGTGGATCAAAGACCTCCACATAAAACCAGAGACACTGAAATTTATAGAGGAGAAAGTGGGGAAAACCCTCGAAGATATGGGCACAGGGGAAAAATTCCTAAACAGAACAGCAATGGCCTCTGTGGAAAGATCAAGAATTGACAAATGGGACCTTATAAAATTGCAAAGCTTCTGTAAGCCAAAAGACACTGTCAAGAAGACAGAAAAAATGGAAAAAGGAAACTTTTTCCTGAATACCGAATGGCTGAGAAGCACCTGAAACAATGGTCAACACCCTTAATCATCAGGGAACTGTAAATCAAAACAACCTTGAGATTCCACCTTACACTAGTCAGAATGGCTAAGATCAAAAATTCAGGTGTCAGCAGATGCTGGTGAGGATATGGAGAAAGAGGAACACTCCTCCATTGCTGGTGGGATTGCAAGCTTGCACAACCACTCTGGAAGTCAGTCTGGTGGTTCCTCAGAAAACTGGACATAGTACTACCAGAAGATCCAGCAATACCTCTCCTGGGCATATACACAGAAAATTTTCCAAATGGTAATAAGGACACATGCTCCACTATGTTCATAACAGTCTTATTTATAATAGCCAGAAGCTGGAAAGAACCCATATGTCCCTCAATAGAGGAATGGATACAGAAAATGTGGTATGTTTACACAATGGAGTACTACTCTATTTAAAAAATGAATTTATGAAATTCTTGGGCAAATGGATGTATCTGGAGGATATTATCCTTAGTGAGGTAACCCAATCACAAATAAGTCACTAGATATACACTCACTGATAAGCGGATATTAGCACAGAATCTTAGAATACCCAAGATATAATTTGTAAAACAAAAGAAAATGAAGAAGAAGGAAGACCAATGTGTGGATTCCTCATTCCTCCTTAGAATAGGAAACAAAATACCCATGAAAGGAGTTACAGAGACAAAGTTTGGACCTAAGACTAAAAGATGGACTAACCAGAGACTACCCCACCTGGGGATCTATCCCATAATCAGTCACCAAACACAGACACTATTGCATTTGCCAGCAAAAGTTTGCTGAAGGGACCCTGATATAGCTGTCTAGTACAAGGCTATGCCAGTGCTTGGCAAATACAGAAGTGGATGCTCACAGTCATCTATATGATGGGACACAGGGCCCGGAATGGAGAAGCTAGAGAAAATACCCAAGGAGCTGAAGGGGTCTGCAACCCTATAGGTAGACCAACCATATGAACTAACCAGAAACCCTAGAGCTCATGTCTCTAGCTGCAAATGTAACAGAAAATGGCCTAGTCAGCCATCATTGGGAAGAGAGGCCCCTTGGTATTGCAAACTTTATATGCCCCAATAGAGGGGAATACCAGGGCCAAGAAGTTGGAGTGGGTGGGTAGGGGAGCAGGGTTGGGGAGGGTATAGGGAACTTTCGGAATAGCATTTGAAATGTAATTTAAGAAAATATCTAATAAAAAAGTGAAAAAATGTTGAGCTAAAAAATCTTCCAAATATGAGTTATTTTGTCTCAAAATTAAACTAATTGAGCCAGACATGAAGGCTCATACCTGAATTCTGGGCAGTCAGGAGAGGATGATGTCAGAGGACCATGGAATTGAGACTATTTGGGGCTACAAAATGGACCCGAAGCTGCCTCTAAACAAACCAAGCAAACAAACAAACAACAGACAAAAAAAAAACCACACACACACACACTAAAATCATAAGCCTTTAGAATACTTAAAAGGAGGACAGGCAGGAAGTACACTTCAAGAGTCAACACACATCGTCCTCTTAATATTCAAGACAGATTTCCAGAGATGGTGAGTGTTGAAGCTGCCTAGCACCTTAAGGTGTCCTTTGCAACTTGTTTCTTATTTCCTCTTGGGCTGAGGAACATTAAAACTTCAGAGCAAAGCCTCCCTCCATGGTTAAAGTGTAGCGACTTCCCCTTTCATTCTTCATTCTCTACTAATTCACTTCTGTCATGCAGTGAACAGATTGAAACTCTGCATGGAAAGAAAAATGAAACTGAGAAGTAATGAATAATACATTGAAAGAAAAACAGGAATATCCACTCCTATCAGAAAGCCCATATACTCATAAAAGGGTATCTTCATGATTTAGCATCAGAATTCCTATAGGCTACTCTCCAGTCTTGTGTTTTATACCAAATATTAAATGTTTCCTAAAAGTGCCTATGATATACATCAAAATCACCAAAGAAGTTAATTGCAGCCATTTCAAAAAGTATGCAAATATTAAATCTTAATTTTTCCTAGTTTAATTCACTGAAAGAAATTGACATTGTAAGGAAAGCAAACATTTTTCTCTGCCCTCCAAAGTTCAGTGCTTGACACCCAGCACAATTTGAGAAGTAAGCTGACAGAGAGTTACCAGGAGAAACAGGTTATAACAGGTTATTAAATTTACTTTTGGAGGTTTACCTAAAGAAAAACAAAAACAACCCCCCCCCAAAAAAAAAACTGTGTGAAGTCCGAAAACATTGGTACATCCAATGGTTTACATGCCATTTTAATAAAGAATAATAAATTTTGTACAATGGACAAGACAAAAAAGAGAAGGATTATGTGTGGAAAAGACTGCTATTGAGTGACCAAAAAGACTCCAAGGTAAGTCTGATCCAGAAAGCTCCAACTCCACAAATGGGGAAGCCATCCAAGTACTAACCAGGTTCAACCCTGCTTAGCTTTCCAGATCAGACAAGATCAGGAGCATTCATAGTGGTATGGCCATAGAAGTGGGGCTGTCTCTGTCTCTGTTGTCTATCTTTGGATCCCTTTCCCCTACCTGGGCTGTCTTGTCTAGCCTCAATAGAAGATGCAGCTAGTCCTACTGCAGCTTGAAATGCCAAGACAAGTTGATACCCATGAGAGGCATCTCCTTCACTAAGGAGAAATGGAGGGAAAGAAGCAAGGAGAGGAGGGGAAAGGGAGAATCTGGGAGGAGAAGAGGGAGCGGAAGCTGCAACCAGGTGTAAAAATAAATGTATAAATTAATAATGGGGGAAAAAAGGAAAGCCAAGACTCTATCTCCACCTCTCTAAAACAGAAAAACAAGACTGTAAAATAGCAAAATCAATCATAATTAGATATAACTCCATAATGCTCCTTTCATTTGCATAGCAAGGATGACAAAAAAAAAAAAAAAGGAAATTGAGAAATTACATATACAGTGGCTTATCATATTAACCAGGACAGGACTTGGACCATTTAAAACTGTTCTCAATGGCACAGTGAGAAGAGAAACCAAGCAACCTCATACAAAGTGGCATACCCTAACCTAGTGAGGGCACGTTTCAAATGGAACACCCTGAAGGCCATCACCATTCCCAGGACCCAGAGCTCTATTAGAGCTGTCTGTTACTCTTTTTCAGTATCTCTCTTTTAGTATATTAAATATGCTTATTTTTTCTCTACTATATTATAATGGACTTTTAGTAATAATAAATTATAGGAAGACCATGATATTATACAAAATAGTGAAAATTATAAGTTTTTATAACACTGATTATTTATATTTCTCTCAGGAGCTGTTTTTGAACTAACAGTCTAAATTATATCCAGTAGTACAGGATGTAGGGGCATTTTCATAATATTTGTTAGGCAAATTCAGGCATGATAGAAGACTTCTCTGTGACTGTTGCTCCTTAATTGCTCTCAGCTCAAACTAAACCTTACATCAAAGTGGTACACTTTTGATGCCCTTTGATACACTCTACACACACACACACACACACACACACACACACATATAATGAGTTTTCATCCTGTGTAAGAATGGAAATCTTGGGAAAATGTCACCCCTTTTCATTAGATTGTGGAAATGGAATGACCTTTGTCCTTGCAGCATTTAAGTGGAGCATTTTAGCAAAGATAAAGTGACTATGGGCACTTGGATTTTCACAATTAAATTGACACAGCTGGTATGGAGTGTATCCCCTTGTCTCTCTGCTTTCCTGAAGCATTTGGGAAGCAGAAATAACATTTCAGCAGGGATTTCTCTTGGTAATGAAAATTACAGAATAGTTTCAATAACAGTCAACATTAAAATCCATTAAGTCATCTTTCTTATTGTGCTCAACACCATCAAATTCAAGGACTGAATGAATGGCCACAGCTGGATGCATGAGACATTGAAATTCAAGAAGCAGCAACATTGCATCAGGGATAATGAGCCTGAGAAGCAGTTAGTGGGTGAAAGATATAAAGTCATCACTGAATTTTGATTGTAGCTCAGCAGTCAGACCAAAAAAAAAAAAAAAAAAAAAAAAAAGACTCGAAATTTTACAATGATTCATTAAGCATAGATGTATATCTAGAGGACAGGGAAGGAGAGCACATACAATTCTGCATGTTTAGCAAGGAACACTGAAGAAATTGATAATTTGACTTTGGTCTTTTCTTAAGGCAAAATAATTCTAAAGCAAGGGAGCTTTTCATTTTATCAGACCAATCAAAGAGAGAAAAAAAAATGTTCAAACTCCAGTGCTCTTATTTTTTTCTCCTCATTATTTTTATAGACTGTAACCATGGTGATATTCAGAACCACAGCTCTGTTCCTTCCACAGCTTCTAAGCTTGAATATCTATCTACATATCACCACCTCCCCCACAGCAGCCACACTCGGAATCCTTTGAAATGTACTTTTGCCTTGCTTTATGTCATTCTCTTGAAAGTCTAAGGAAGCCAATTTGATGGTTCTGATCTAGGGAGACCATCAAGAAGATATCTATTCCTTCTCAGGGCTGTAGGCACAGAACTGCTGTCAACATGGGTAAAAAAAAATTACCCTGATAAGAATGCAAATCATGTGTGCTAGGTTTGGGAGATACCCAGAGGAAGAAGGGGAAGGAAAGAAGGGGGAAGGATTGTGGAAGGGGGTGGCTGGAAGAGGGCAGTGGGTGGGAAGTAAAGTGAATAAGTAAATAATTAATTAATTAATTAATTTGAAAGATGCAAATCAAGCTGATACATTTCAGCTGTGCAGGTTATAGTCACGGAAACAGGCCAAACTGATAGGCATGGCATATTTGACCTGTCTTTCTGATTCTATCACGGTGTAAATTTACCCTTTAAAGTCCTGTCAGAACCACCATTTCGCATACAGACAAATGACCTGAGGCCATTACTGCTAAACAGTTCTCCATAAGCCGCATAAATGTAGCTCACCTCTAAGGCATATCAGCTAACAGGCTGAATGGATGATGCTTCGGTGCTGCTTCGAGATACCTTATTGCTCTAGTATCTTTAGTTTATCATGCTGCCTCTTTATGGTAAACCTTTCAGAACATTTGCTGTCTCAGACCTAGGGTTTTTTAATCCCTGTATAATATTCTTTGACACTCACCTACAAATGAATAAATCTGCGAGGATTTAATATTGTTATAAGAATTCTCTAATCTTCATTTTGCTTCTCTTCTATCTCAAGCATTCCTATTCTCCCAACTCTTTCTTTTTTTCAAAATTAAAAAAATATACATTGTTTTATATACAGAGACATTTTTCCTGCATGTGTGTATGTGAATCATGTATGTGCTTAGTGGGTTTGGAAGCAAAAGAAGACATTTGATCTCCCAGAATTGAAGAGATGTATGGTTCAGAGCCACCATGTGAATGTTGAGAATTGAACTCAGGTCTTCTGCAAAAGAAGCAAGTGCTTTGAAACACTGAGTCCTCTAGCCAGCCCCTTTAACCTATTCTTTTTATATTTTAGTTTTGTGTGCATGTTCCTGTGGGAAGTGTATGTGATATATGTGTATATGCACCACATGCTGCAGGAATGTTGGGAAGCCAAATGATAACCTGGTGTGTTGCTCCAGTATACAGTAACTTCAATGTTTTTCAGAGCTGATGAATAACTTTATTTTATATCTAGTCCTTCTAAGATCATTCTTTTATACAAATACAAAATGACAGAAGGAAATTGAGGTCTACTTTAAAGCCTACTAGAAATCCTGTCCTAATACCAAGCCGAAATTCATTTAATAGCTTTTTCTGGAAATATTCAAGTCAGTTATTCAAGGAGCAATATTTAGATTCAAGCATTCTAGCAGAAACCAGATATATACCTTTTTTTTACATGTTGAACAATAATGGCAGGAAAACATTAAAAACATCTTTGATTCATGTAATGAAACCATTTTAGCTTTTAGGGGATCAGAACATTTTGAATGTACAATAAGAACTCTGAAATTCATATCACACAATACTCTAAAGTGAGAGTCAGGGTGTTTCCAGCAATATTGACAGGTTCCATGCTGGCATAAGAAATGTACAGAAGGAAGGGAATGCTTTGTGCTGGAAATCAAGACTGTAGAAAAGTGACATGATGTAATTCATGTGACAAAATACCGTGGAGTCACCATATACTTGGTTTTTAGTTGTGGTTTAATCAGTGTGAGTGTGGAGACCTTACATTGTTGGCAGATTCTTTACAACCCCCCAAGCAATGCAGAGCTTGGAAGCGGTGAGTTACAGAGAATGATCAACAAGAAATAACCATGCCTTTAATGAAAGAAGAGGGCAAGGACTTGAAAGAGGGAAGGGGATGGGGTACATGAGAGGGTGTGGAGGAAGAACACTGAAAAGGAAAATGATGATGTATTTATATTATAACCTCAAGAAATACAAGAAAAAAATGAGACAGAAATTATTTAAACAAAAGAAACAGCTTCAAGTGCAGATAACATTAAGCATAAATAACTACAAAGTACACTGTAAAAGTCTACTTGATTTTTTTTTCTGGGCTTTCAAAGTACTCTGTGGAGTATGTTATCATCCAGTGATATTTAGCAAACTGATTTTCTCAAGGAAAAAAAAGTCCTGATTTATAGTATTTACCAATATTGCCATGTGGCCAATTTTGGCAAATGTTTTAATGGCAGGCTCCTGTTGCTCCCAGATATTTCACAACCAGTAGCAGCAGGAGGGGCCTGCTCCAGCATGCCAGTCGTTTCTCCTTCATTTTGAATAAAACTGGATTTGTTACATGTTTTATATGCTTAATTTTGGATTGTATATTTTCAAAAGGGCCACTAAATTGAAAAATCAGACCCCTTTGAATAGTTAAAATAATAAAACCCATGGGAAAAGAAATGTTTTATTCTAATTGAAGTCTGGACAGAGGGGCAGGCTCTTCTAAGTGAGTTTGCATCTCTTTTCTCCTAGTATTACTCCTTCTCCTCCAATTGATAACTGACTTCCCAGCCTGTCTGTATAAGTGAATGAGAAGAAATGTACAGCAACTATCTGTATCATTGAGATGATCTTATGTTAATGCTCTTACCATAGAACACGGAAGATAAACACAGCAGGCAGATTCTTTCCACATTAACTGAATTTTTGAAATGTCTCTTTCACATCCATCAGTATACTCTATATCACCATGGGAACTGTCCTCTCCCTGTTCTATTACTATTCTTTCTTCCACCACTAGCTTGAAAACTCAAGTAATACTTATAACCTCTTTGCTCTAAAATCTACCTACTTCTCTAAACCAGAGTTCAACAATGTTTTTCTGTAAAAGGCCAAATGAAAAAATATTTTTCAACTTTGTGAGCCAAATAGTTTCTGAACCCGCTATTCAACTCCAGTGTTTTAGCAATCACATATTATAAAAACGCATGAACGGGCTATGTTCTACCAAAAAAGGCAAAAAATTTGGCTGGTGGGTCATGGCTTATTAAAGTTCTTTCAGAAAGCCTTGGAGAACAAGGACTATGATCTTGTTGATTCAACTATATACACAGTACGCATCATACCTTCACTGATCTCTTGCTATCCTAATCCAGAAAAACAACTCAATACTCCTTGAACTGCCCAGAGTAGACTCTTGTCACAAGGACTCCACAGGCATCTTATGTAGTAGAGTACTGTGTTCCAAATGCAGAGACCCACAGTAATCTATTCCATATTGTTCATAAGTACTTTTCCTTTTTGAGTAGATTAGGTTTTTAAATTGTATTTGAGAGAGTCGGTTGGGACAGATAAGACTCAAAGCATAAAACATATAGTACACTAAAACACTACTAAATCTCTTACATCAATTTATTATATACATACCTATCTATCTGGTTTTGCAGATAGGGTTTCTCTTTGTAGCTCTGCTTGTCCAAGAACTCATTCTATATATCTTTGTAGTCCAGGCTGGCCTCAAACTCAGAGATCCATCTGCTCTAATTCCCAGTACTGGGACAAAAGGTGTGCACCCCCCACTGCCAGGCTATTTCCTAGTTTGAAAACACTGCATACAGTCCAGTGCCTACTTGGGGAATGTGAATTATTATCACCTAAATTATTATTTACTTTTTCATCAATTTTATCTGGCAGACACAACTTACAGGAGAAACGGTTTCTTTTGGCTCTCAGTTGAGAAGATCCTATCATTAGCGACAGGAGGGCATGGGGAAATGTTTCTGCCAATGGGTGGCACAGCTTAATCTCACTTTGTTGGATTCAGAAGTAGAAAGCTCCGGCTAAAATCATATGTGAATATACTTTCCAAGCCCAACTCCCAGTGGCACACTTATGATAGCTGGACCACAGGCCTAAAGGTTCCACCATCCCTCAAAGTAGTACCATGAAATGGATATAAATGTCCCTAAACATAAGTCACAAGAGGTAAGTAATGTTTGGTTGGTGGTTAATACCTGGGATCAATGTAGGGGGATATTAGATCAGTGAGGAAGGAGTGGGTAGATTGGTGGGTGGAGGAGCACCCTCTTGGAGGCCAAGAGGAGGGGGAGGGGATGGAGGGAGGGAAGACTGGGAAAAGGACAACATTTGAAATGTAAATAAATAAAATAACCAATAAAAAAAAGAAGAAACAGCTAAATAATGTTAAGGACATTCTTGACCTGTGTCAAGTATATTACTGACATTTTACAGGAGACTTTCATTATAGTACCCAAATGGGCCCACTTAAATAGCAAGGAAGGACTACCTGCAGAAATCATAGGAAGTTTTGTGTCTCAAACGAAGAGAGTTTTAACTCTAGTTTGCAAATATCAAGAAAGTACTTAGAGGGCTTCTTGAATAATATAAGAGATTAATTTCTATGAAAACATAAATTTTGTGATGAGTTGGATGTATTTAAAATCAAGGGACATTCTAACAGCAGGAAAAACAAGAGGATTCTTACAGTTAATACATGACTCCACATAAGATTATATCCTGGAAAACTGGGAGCTAAGAGGGGATATGCAGGTGAAAATGTAAAGATATGAAGAGGACTAGTTCCAGCAAGTGAACGGATACAAAGTGAACTCTGAAGTTCCATTCTTTTTATTTTTACATGTAATAGCAGAGAAAAATAATCAGAGCATGAAAATTAGAAAAAGAATAATTAGAGAAATGATAATTCATTCAGTAGCATTTTGAGTTTGAGGTAATATTAACAGACAAGAAGAAGAAAAAAAATGGTAGCTAATGTTTAGTGCATCTTATAGCAAAGACATTGAATGAGTTCTCATGGCAAAGGGGGAGAGAGGATAGACAGATAAAGAGGTAGAGAGAAGTGGATGTTCACAGTCATCCTTTGGACTGAGCACGGGTCCCCAAAGAAGGAGCTAGAGAAAGTACCCAAGGAGTTGAAGGAGTTTGCAGCCCCATAGGAGGAACAACATTATGAACTAACCAGTATCCCCAGAGCTCTCTGGGACTAAACAACCAACCAAAGAAAAGACATGGTGGGACTCATGGCTCTAGCTGCATACATAGTAGAGGATGGCCTAGTCGGTCATGATCATCAATGGGAGGAAAGGCCCTTCGTCCTATGAAGGTTCTATGCCCCAGTATAGGGGAATGCCAGGGCCAGGAAGCAGGAGTGGGTGGGTTGGTGAGCAGGGGGAGAGGGAAGGGAATAAGGGGTTTTCAGGGGGGGGACCAGAATAGGGGATAACATTTGAAATGTAAATAAAAAAATATCTAATTTTTAAAAAGAGGTAGAGATAAGTATAATGTGGTATGTGTGTGTGTGTGTGTGTGTGTGTGTGTGTGTGTGTGTGTGTCAGGGTGGGGGAGAGAGAGAAAGTGAGATTGGGATTGTAATGATCCTAGCTAGGTAAAGGAAAGATATAGTTAAAAATTAGCTAACAAATTTGAGTTTATTTCTACTAACTATACATAAGAATTTTTAGGAGGAATAAAGTATTTAATTTAGAAAGACAAAATATTCTTTAAATTCAGTTCACAGCATGTTAAAAAATTAAATTCCATCTATAGCATGCTTACATTTTGTATTTAATATATGATGACATATAAAAAAACTAATTTATTTAAGTTATTAAGAGTTAGCTTGCCCTGAGGGCCAGCAGAAAGAATGTAAACAGGAAATGAATCCCCCACCACACACACACAGAATGCACCAGAGACCTGGGAAGTGAGAGACTCCCAGGACTCAAAGGGAGGGACCTTAGATGAAATGCCAGACAGCAGGGAGAGGGAACTTATAGAGCCCACCTCCAGCAGGAAGACAAGACATCAAGTGAGGGATGGGGTTGCCATCCCACAGTTACATCTCTGACCCATAATTGTTCCTGTCTGAAAGAATTACAGGGATAGAAATGGAGAGGAGCCTGAGGAAAAGAAGGTCCAGTGACAGGCCCAAAGTGGGATCCAGATCAAGGGGAGGTCCCAAGGACTGACACTATTACTGAGGCTATGGAGCCCTCACAAAAAGGGACCTATCGTGACTGCCCTCCAAAAGACCCAACAAGGAGCTGAAAGAGTAAGATGCAGATATTTGCATCCAACCAATGGACAGAAGCAGCTGACCCCTGTTGAATTAAGGAAGACTGAAAGAAGCTGAGGAGAAGGGCGATCCTGTAGGAAGACCAGCAGTCTCAATTAATCTGGACCCCAAGATCTCTCAAACACTGGACTACCAAACAGACAGCATACACCAGCTGGTGATATGAAGCTCCCAACACACATACAGTAGAGGACTTCTGGGTCTGTGTTCATTCAGAGATGATGCACCTAACCCTCAAGAGACTGGAGGCCCCAGGGAGTTTAGAGGTCAGGTGGAGTGGGAGGTGGGGGCATCCACGTGGAAATGGGTTGGGGAGGACGTGTGGGATGTAGAGCAGTTGAAGGGTAGATGGAGGGACAGGGAATGGAATACAGACTGTAAAAAATAAATTAAAAATAAAATTAAATTTTAAAAAAAAGAGTTAGTTTTCCTGTAACTTCTGGTTATAAAGTAATAATTAAATATTTCAGGTCCAGTATCAGCCTACTGTCAGTAACTAATATGCACTAGAAAATTCACATTACCTCCTTAGACATCACCTCTTCTTCATAACAGTGGTAATTATACCTTTCAGCTGTACTTTTGTCCCCATAGCCCTTGGTGAATACTTTTTTGTTGTTTTTGTCTCATTCAGGTGTCCAGATGAGCCTGCATAGATGGTCCAAACTACCTCTGAATCCCCGCCCCTCCTGCTTCAGCTTCCTAAGTCAAGAGACAGCAGTGTATATCACCATATCCCACTAGCTATGCCAAGTGCCTGGTCACTGTCCTTTGAGCCCTATTTATACTCACTCCAGGCATCACATGTCCTGCCGCAGGTCTTGCCTCAGCAAAGCGCCACAAGTCTTCATCACAGGATGCAGACAGATACTTCTACTTCAATCTAGCACTCTAAATTCTCAGCCACTCTAGTAGGTAGGCTTTCTGATAGCTGATAATATAGTGCATAAAAAGATCAGTCTTCAACATTTAAGTTCCAAATTATAGCATACAGCATTTTGGTAGAATATAACATTTAATCACACCATGGCAGGTTTCACTTCCAAAGGCAAGCAACAAAGATGCAAAGGTCTGAAGAAAAAAATGCTTCTTGCAGGATGTCTCATGTTTTATTTTAGAGTGTCTGCAATATTGTAGTGGTTTTTAAAATCATGTTATTTTAATAAAACAGATGAGAAATAAATCAACCTAATAATATTTTATGCTTTAATATTTGACCTATGTTAAACATTAATCTTATTTTCTGAGGTCCATACATCAATTCAGGACTAATTAAGTAGAACTTTAAGATATATGACTAAGGAGTTGGGGATTTAGCTCAGTGGTAGAGCGCTTGCCTAGAAAGCACAAGGCCCTGGTTTGGTCCTCAGCTCTGGGGGAAAAAAAAGATATATGACTAAAACAATATTTGTCATATTCATAAAATATCTAAAGATAGTTCCTAAATGTATAATGACAATCACAAAGCATTCCTGGACCCAAGTCTCAGGGAAAATCGTTGGTAAAGACCACATGGGTTCCTTGGGAGAAGCTAGTAGCTAGGCAAGAATAAGCCAGGAATTGTGCTTAATGCTGAGTAGAATATCTCTCAGAAGGTGAAGAGATAGCAAGCTATGTATTGTGAAAAAAAAATTGAAACTAAAAATAAGTTGTGAACCGTCTAACATATGCAGAGACAGATTTTGTAAAACATCCTAAATTTATATCAATTCACAAAAGTAAAATTAAACCACCCTTCTAAAACAACAGAAAATATACAACCATGACCAATTATTTTCTGTTTGAAAAAAGAAAAATAAATGCCTGAGGTTGTCAAACTCTTATAGTACATCATTCTAGCAGTTTGAAAGGAAATTGAACCCAAATTCAGGGTCGTGCATGTTCTTTAAAACTTTTGATCAGCTTGAAGATTTTGAAAAACATTTTGTCCTTCATTTACAAAACTGTCTATGTTTTAATCAATTTCTCTTATGAGGCCTGGCCTGTACAAATTGCCATGGATAGATCTCTATTTGCAATAAGAGTAGTCATAAAGAAAGATATTTTATAACCTGTTAATATGAAATAGCTAAACATGATGGGAATCCCTGTGAAAGGGAGGTTGCACCTTAATTTTGATTTTACAGAGAGCCTCAGTTTTACATGGGAAAATATAGGATAAAATGATATTACATGACCAGAAATATTCAAAGCCTGACAAAAATCTATCATCCTATTTGCTAAATTCCCTATGTTTGTTTTTCGAGTGATATTTTTATGTCCTATTGAAACTATTTCCAAAAGTTTCCAGAGAAAGCAACAAAATTGTATTGGCCTTATACAGCTGCTACATGAAATCATTTGAGGTTTGCTGTCTGTCACTGGTTGCTGATTTCTTAAAACCATATTTCAGAAGGCTAGAGGAAGAATGGGGAAAGGAATATTTGCTTGTAATATAATCAATAGATGATATACCACAATTTATAATTAAGAGAACATAGCCTTAAAACTGGAGAGAAATTATTCCAAATCCTACTGACATGCCAAAAGACATGTGACTAAAGTAATATGCAGTAAAATGAGTGATAACATGTAGTGCCTTCCATAGATAATGTGGCCATAGCATGAGACTAGACACATGAATATCTGACACAGGAATATAATATTGGCTTCCTTCTTAAACAGGTGTTAGTGTTAAGGAATTAACACTGAGACAGTATATGGTAAATCCAAATGCCTTTTAGGTTCTGAAAAAAGTCTTCTTGTGAGTCCTGGCACCAGAGATAAGACTACAACAATAGAGCTTAACTTTCCCCATTTGTACAGTATATTAGAGAGGTTGAAAATTATCTCCGAAGGCTTAAAGATCTTAAAGTGTTCGTGAGAAATGATTTTACCCATGCACTTAACCCAAGCTCACCTTCCTTCTTTGGACTAAGTCTTTGTGGCTGCCATTACAGCATCTATCTTGACATAGGATTTAAAACATCATACACAGTAATATAAAGTGGCCATTTTCCTGATTTGCCTATACCGTGGGGAGTCTTTCATATGCATTTGACCTGGGTGCTCCTTTTAATAGATTAGATTTATTAATATCTGGTTTCAAATACATTAAGATTGACTTGGTTTACTACTTTCTATTATTTTAATAATTTTATATTTATATAAAAGTATGATCGGCTTGAGTCTAAATCAGAAGTTTTCGTTCGGTCCTTCCCCTAAGAGATAGCAAAACCCCACAGGGGGAAAAAAAATGGGAGGAAAGACTGTAGCAGTCTACTGAGATGGAGGATACCAGAAGAATATGGCCTATGGAGTCAACCAAGCAGGATTCACAATGGCTCACAGAGATGGAACCAGCAAGCCTGCATGAGTCTGTCCCAAGTTCTCTGTGTATATATAATGGCTGTTAATTTGATGGTTCTGTAGGACCCCTAACAGTGGTAACTGCTGTATATTTGACTCTTTTGCCTTCTTTTGGGACTCTTTCCCTCTTTTGAGATTGTCTCATCAATCAATCCTCAATATGAGAGTTGTTTTCCTTGTCATGTTATGTGTTATTTGTCTGGTTTGACTGACCTCTCCTACAGGCCTGCTCTTTTCTGAAAAGGAACAAGAGAGGGAGTAGATCTGGGTGGAGAGAGGAGGCGTGAGTATCTGGGAGGAGAGGAGGAAAGGGAAACTGAGGTCAGGATGTATCATATGAGAGAAGAGTCAGCTGTTAAAAACAATGACTTCATGAAATTCACAGGTATTCATTTTCTAAGGACTACGTGAAACTGGCACTGGTCTTTCATTTTTGTTTTATTAATATTTTGAAACAGGATTTTTCTGTGCTGCCTTGGATGTCCTGCAACTCTCTCTGGAGACCATGCTGGCTCTGAACTCAGAGAGATACACTTGCCTAGGCCTCCTGGTTGCTCAGATTAAAGGTGTATGCTGTTTTTAATAGACAATCGTTTCAGAAAGTGGGAAGATTTTCCAAGATTTTTGTGTGCTTATGCTTTCCTTAATAAAATGAATATCCTGTAGTGAATATATTCTTTATTTCTCAGTGATTAAGGCTTGGAAACCTGGTGCATTATGAGGTTTAATAAATGCCCTTTAATGTTATAAGCTTTCATATTAATCTTCTAGGGACTTGAAATAAGAAGGTTGGAGTAAATACTGTGAAATACTATTAAGTGTCTTTGTGTCCTTTTAACTATACCAAGGAAACTTTGCTATAGCCACATAAAACTTCAACTGAGGTCATCACACAGCTTTGTGGACTTTATTGTGAGTCCATGGGTGATCCTGATCATTTGCTATTATATAAAGGGCTGTGTGCTTCAAAAGGTGAAACATAACTCTCCATGTCTTCTGTTATTCACTTTTTATAAAATTTAAGATCAATATTCCAAAGCATGCTAAAGGACTTGGCACAAAAGAAAGATGTATTTCAGAAAACTACTTCTCAGACATGTGGGAACTGCCTAAGCTTAGCAGGTATGTGGTAGGTAGGGAAGAGAACTGATACTTCACCATGAATCATGGCCATGAAAATATCGGCTATTCTGTTATTCTACTTGAATTAAGTTGTGAAAAGTAGATAAAATATAAATAATCACTGTATACTGATTAATAAGATTTCAATATACTTATATTGTCCTTTGAACTTCTGCTTGTCATGGAACTCTAGAATTAAAATGAAGTGGCTATAATAAAGAGTCTTGTGTTAATAGTAATTGATTATATCCTTGATTAACATCCATGAATAAGTTTTCTGGAAAATATATTCCTTGAGCATTACTGCAATTAAATTTATTAGGTTATCAATACAGAAGATAGACATAGAAAAGCTGCTTTGTGGTATAAATCTAAGGCTCCTGTGGCATAGAAATGTTAATGCTCAACAGTTTTTGAACTATGAACAAGCGAATGAAATAAACAAAATGGGCTTACCAAAAATGCCAGTGAGATCTAATTTGATAGCCCTTTGACACAGACAAAAAAGAACAGGCTCCATTTGGGAACACTAATGATTGCTTCTGCGTTTAAAATACTTCCATAAGCAGAAAGGGACATTTTCATATTTCCCAAAACACCTAGCATTGTCAAAATATTTTGAAAGCTATGTCTCAAAAAGAAGTCTCATTATCTTATGCTTTAATTAGCCAGGAGTTAGATGCACTGGATTGTTCACATATCCGACAGCAACCTTAGTTCTTCTGTATAAAGTATGTAACTCTGGATGGCACAAAGTTTAAAGAAAACTACATTTGGTTATTAATATACAAATAAAACTATAGTCTAACTCATTTTAATCTTGTCCTGACACATGGATCAGTAAGGCACATATATGACTTGCCAATTTTAGCTTCCTAAATCTTTCTGCTGTCTCCGTCCCTTCAAACTTTTCCATTTAGAAGACCATGAAATTATGTTGTCCTGACGTTGAATCTACTCCTCTGTTAATATATGCAGAGCTCTGGCATATAAACCACCAGTTTAGTTATATAAATAGAAACTAAAATAAATGGTTGGAAAATGTCAATGCCTCTAGTCTAGTGTAGGAGAGAAGACAGCAATCTAATGCATTCTTTGCAAAGCAGAATGTCTAAATGTCTGATAGGTACAAACACTATAGTAAGCAAAATAATGATATCAGATAACATTAGAAAGACTATCATCTCATCTATACATACACACAGGTATATATGTAATCAGTACTTTGTAAAAGCTCTACCTCTATATTTTCAATGCAAACAATCAAGAACAGTTGTTTTAGCTTATATTCTACATGAGCTGTTCAGATGACTAAGTTGACAATCATTAGGAACAAGAACACTGTCAGTCTTATAGAGGCATTCTGCTATTTATGATACAAAAAAAAAAAATCCACAAAAATAGTGCTCTTTGTTACACCATGGAAAGAACATTAGAAGTTTCAAAACAAGTATGCCAGAGGGGTTTGGTTCATCCTGAAGACTGCTTCTATGTAAATATCCTTCCTTAGAAAGAAAAGCTATTTAGGCTCAATCAGATAAACCACAACAAAAGAACAAAAAAGACTAATGGTATTTCTTCTGTTTGTTTGTTTTTTGTTTTTTGTTTGTTTGTTATTTTTTTGGAAGAAGTTTCAACTTGAACTCATCTTTCTAAAGAGCATTTTAGATATTATACAGCTTATTTTCTGCACTTCAAACCTAAATGTAGATAATGATACTCACGTCTTAATTTAAGTTTTACACTTTTTTTTCTTGCTTGATGAGCCTCTTGAGTTTCTGAAGCTAAACCTCATTTTAATCTCTTTGAACTTGTAAGAATAAAGCTTTTAAAATAATTTGAAGATTTCCATCAAGAATCCTGGCACTTTTCCTGTAGGTACCAGGAGGCATTACTTTCTTCCCACACATCAAAGGAATACAACTGTCTCCTAAACACTGACATTTCCCTTTTTCTTGGGACAAGAAACTACAGGCAATTTTAAAAGCAATTAACTAAAAAGTTAACTAAGAATTGTTGCATTATGGTATAGCAATTACTATTACTGATATGGTCATCATAGTGAATTTTTTGAGATCTTGGTTTTGAGACAGGTATAACTCTAAGCATTTGCCTTTCTTATGTAACTAATATTACCATGTCCATTTCACAAGATAAGAAAACCTATACTGAGAAAAATATTCCATAAATATTACATAATTTAACCATTGTTGAAGCCTTAGCTATATAAATTGTAACCTACAATTCCAAATTTTTGGGTACTTCTATATTTTGTATTTACAAAGGATTCATTTAGAGTCCCTTGCTGACATTTTCTGTTTGGGGATATATAAGTGGTTTCAATTCTCTGTATTAACGATTCTTTATATTTTACTAATAGTTGAATATATGAAAAACTACAATATTGTTTTTCTATTTCTGGACACCAAAAAATTCCTCCTAGCAACATCAAATAGTTCTGTACATAGTAAGGGTAAGGATTAAATAAAGTATTTTAAAATTAATAAGGGCTTAAATAATCAATATCTAGTATGGTAGAAAATATTAAGGAACTTTTTCCAATGAACAGAAAATGACAAAACTCTGTAGCATGCAAAAGAACATAAAACAACATTAGCGGGTGCTCTGTGATGGGCATGTGTCCTCTCCAAAGTGGAGGTACTTCCAGTTGGATAATAGTAAATGTCAGGCCTATAAAATGATCAGGCCATCCTTGCTCAAATAGGAGTAGGAATTCATAAAAGATTCCTCTCTCTTGCTCTTCAGATTTCAACCATGTAAAATCACATTGTTTCTTTTGTCCAAGGGACAAATATCAACACATCATAATGCTATCCAGTTTAGCGCATCCTTAACCAGACCCTGAGATTATCAGAGCTGTAATTTTGGGGTTCCTGACCACTAAAACTGAGAACATGAAAATATCTTATTAATAAATGGTTGTATCTGATAGGTTAAAGCAGCATAAAACAATAAAAACCATTTCAATGTATTTTCTCATTTAAAACTGTTGTTGAATGGAGGTGGAAGCTCACAGTCAGCTATTAGATGGAACACAGGGTTCCCAAGGAAGAAGGAGCTATATAAAGTACCCAAGGAGCTGAAGGGGTCTTCAACCCTCTAGGTGGAAGAATAACCATGAACTAACTAGTACCCCCTGAGCTCATGTCTCTAGCTGCATATATAGAAGAGGATGGCCTAGTTGGCCATCAGTGGGAAGAGAGGCCCCTTGGTCATGAAGACTTTATATGCCCCAATACAGGGGAACGCCAGGGCCAAGAAGTGGGAGCGGATGGGTAGGGGGGCAGGGCCACGAGGGGGGAGGGTATAGGGAACTTTCTGGATAACACTTGAAATGTAAATGAAGAAAATATCTAATAAAAGTTGAAAAAAAAACTGTTGTTGATAAATGATTATTTAAAATATACATAATAAAATAGTATTACTAACTTTAATCCATGTAGAATAAACTGTGGCAATGGCACAAGAAAGGTCAAGCCAAATATTTCTTATGCTATGCACACATGACAATAATACTAAAGGGAGACTCTAACCAGTTAAAGCATATATTGGATACTGTAGAAAAATATGATAATGACTACCATGAAATTTAATTGATAAGAAAATAAAACCAACTGATGCAAAAGAGTCTATGGACAAAGTAGGTAGTGAACAAATAACAGATGGAATGTAGAGAAAATTAATAACACGGAAGATTGAGTTCACTTCAACCGTCCATTTTAATGCTATCTATTGAACAAACAAAATGCAGATTATCAGCTATGTGGAAAAACAGCACCCATGTATATATTCTTCATAAATTATGTCCTTTAATCATAAATACAAAATCAAAGAATAAAAAGAGTAAAAAAGATGGGCCATGGAATTAAAAGAAAGTCAAAAATTTCATTAAGAAGTATGGAGAGCCGAGTGAGGTGATGCACGCCTTTAATCCCAGCACTCGGGAGGCAGAGGCAGGTGGATTTCTGAGTTCGAGGCCAGCCTGGTCTACAAAGTGAGTTCCAGGACAGCCAGGGCTACACAGAAAAACCCTGTCTCGAAAAACAAAAAACAAAACAAAACAAACAAACAATCCCCCCCCCCCAAAGAAGTATGGAGCACTTACAAAAATAGTATTTAAAAAAATTATAAGAAAATTCATGAAAATACACTGAACTTCTCTCAACTTCAGAAAATATGAATAATAATAAAGTCACCAAATTACCTCTGGAATAGTTAATGCTATAAGATTGATAATATCTTTTAGAAAGGATGTAGACTATCCTATACTCCTACTGCAAATGTTAAAGTTTATAATTTTAAGAAAAGTCTAACTAAAAATGGTTGTCTTCTCCTATAACATTCTTACTACCATTGCACCAGTGAGTATATCTTACATACATATTGTTATTATAGCTCACAAGGCCCATAGCTCAATGATGATGACAACGACAATGACGACATGGACGATGACAATGACAATGAGGATGATGTTTTTTCCTCTGACCTCTAGCTGTATGGTTAAGTTGAGTGCCTGGTAGATTTCTCTAAGATCTATGTCATATCTTCAGCAGCAAGGTTTTACTCTCACATTGTGGAAGGTAACTGGCAACTTTCCCCAAATTTAAATGTACACTGCTATGTGATCTAAGAATTGTACTCTTTGGTGTGTTGAAAGTGTAAATGAAGACGTATTTCAGCCCAAACATTTTACATAATATTCTATAAGTTTGAATCATAGCTATAAAAAAAGGAAATAATCTATATGCTCATGAGTGGTAATCTATACATTAATATACTATTTGGCAGTGAAGCAAATGAGCTATTAAATGTAGACTAACATGTATGAATTTCAAAAGCTACAGGCTGAAAAAAGCAGGTGCAAAGGGGCATTAGATTTTCATTTGTGCAGTAGGCAGAACTGACTGATGTCTGGTAGGCTGATCAGGAATTGGAGTGGTCTCAGGTATAACTAGCAAAGGGTAATGGAGGCCCTCAGAGGGTTAACAAAGGTCAGGCAGGTTTTACCCTTGTCAAACTTTGTTTTCTCTTCCTATATTATTACTGTAACTTATAATGGAAAAAAATTCCTCCATAAAGCTGAGTGTAAATAAAGTTAACTTTAAAATACATGGTTTTATAAACCAGTGATCATGAATTAACTAAGCGTAAATTAGTTATATCTTTAAATCTGGGAAACCAAAGACATGCTATACTAGCTTTTGTTTATATTTCAAATAAACATCTAATTTACATCTTGATTAAAACCTAAATCATTCTATAAAGTTGGTAATTTCAGGATGAAAGAAAAGTCACAAAAAAAGTCACAAAAGTGACTCCACTCTAAAGTTATAGGATATGTTACATAGATAGTATTCTTAATAATTATTAACTATAATTTTAAAAAAGATACCATGCACGTACTACAATTTTCATCATTCACGGTATGCATCAATATTTTGTTTACAAATTTAAAGTTTATATGGTCTTTAAAATATAAATAAAATATCAACGTTCTATAAATGCTTGCAGATTACCTTTTATCAGCAGGGCAATGATGTTGTATGTTTTCTTTCATTCATGATTCTGAAGCTAACACTAATGCTTCCATACACACTCGTGGTCTAACATGATCATGATTGCTTCCAAGTGTAGGTTTACATTTGAAATGGTACCTAAAACTAGATAATCATATATTTGCAGTTAAACTATTGTCCGAATGCATTTGATGTTCAAAAGTCACAACTTCACATGGGATCCAAAGAAGATACCTAGAGCTATTATTTTTTAACTTATCATTTATATTTTATTTACTTTGTGATAGGGCACTGTATGACATTAGTTTCACATATATTGGCATACACATTCCACACAATAGTGCACAATGTGGTATAGCTGAAAGAAAAATACTTTAACTTCGATGTTGCACAAAACTCAGTACAAGGTGAATGCGTAAATGTTTCTCTCTGTGCTAGTAACAAATGAATGTTTCTTTAGTGTTCACATGTATTGTTATATTAAAAATATTAGGCTACTATATAACTCTGTTTTAAAGAAGGAAACAAGACTGTTTTGCACAATAGATGTAATGTTTTAAACACAATAAGTGCAATCTTATTTGAATGATATTTCCTTAAAGAACTGTTATTTTTAAGGGATAATAATCTTTCAATACAAAATTTAGCTGCACATTCATTTCTTGACTCTGCACATTAATTCCTGTCAATGAGAAGACATTATTGCTACAATTCTTTTTTACATAGTATGGCATTAATTCACCTTCCTCAAATTATACAGCCTTCAGCCTGAAGTACATCATTCCAATCCTCCACGTCTGAGATTATGCAAATTACAATCTACAGATATCTACAAGGACAATGTTCATGCAAAAATACTAACTGGATAGAAAATCCAAGTTAATTCAATCATGATTTCTAACAATGAAAAACTGTCCCAAGGTTGACAGATGTCACATAGAAAAAAAGGTAAGATCAAATAATGTAAATAGTTCACTCAATAATGTGACTTGTAAATTCATGATTACCTCTACAGATATGATTTTCTCCTAAGAAAACATAGAAGGAAATATTTTTCTATCTTATGCTAATGCCCAATAAAATATATTTGAATTAAATAATTCAACAACTTATTAAAATGATACTGATAACAACTGTGTTTCAAAATCTTTACACTGTTTATGATTGTCAGAGACAGTATCTAAATAGAAGTCCAAATTACATCTGTCACATCTCTGGATTTGGAGGGGGGGGAGATGAGGAAAACCTCATATTACTATAGCAAATGTAATCAGTTTGAGTCATTGTTTCATTGCTAAAGAACCCTGAGGAGACTAAGCTGAGAAACACATGTAGCAAACCTCATGCCAGAAATTTCACATCTGGATTATTGTGAATGACTTAGTCTGTGTTCCTGATGCAAATTTGTTATCAAAATTAAAAGTCTTTCATCTCAAATAAGTACAGTCAATTAATAGAATTGTACTTTCTTGGCTGATTTATGTTGACTGCCGAGCAAGTTAAAAATACCATGTGAAAAAGCCAATAAATATATCTTCCCAAATTAGAGAGAGGCTACTCTCTATCAATTCACATAGTGACTAAATAGCTCACTAATTTTTAAAAGCTGTTTCCGTTAACAACATAATAAACTCAATATCTGTGTCCATTAATTGTACTTGAAGTCTACCAGATTAAAAAAGTCAGAACAAAAGTCAATTAGAAGACAATATTTAGCTCACATTGAAACATGTATTAGTGGATATATATCGTATGCTAGACTTACGACAGGGTGATTTTAAAGAGAGACAATCATAAAACAATATTGTCTTAGTGGAAAGAGATTATTGTTTTGACTTTGTCTATGTGTTTTACATTAGTGAGCCCATAATACTTATAGTTTAGCAATCATGTATTTCTTCATAAGAAGAAATTAAGCCAATAGCCTCCTTCCTGGCTATACATGCTATTTCTGGGAAAGTACTCACATGCCTACAAAAATCCCTTACTAGGTCACGGAACATAAGGCAGGTTCATTTATTCCTTATTTTTTTTTTGTCAGTGTGACCAGTTTTACCAGTGAAATTGGAAAAACCTGAAAATCTAAGACATTTTAGAGTCAGAAATGTTCCCTCCAAAACACCATATGGTTTCTCAAACACTGTGTATAAAAATTCAGGTATGTTCAAGAGCTGTCTCATAAATAATGCCACTAGTGATTTAAAAATAAGGATAAAAAGGGGACTAAGTATGTAACTCAATGTTACTGCTTCTATTTGATTCCCTCCCATACGATGAGTCCAAGGAACACGGAACTATCTTCAGACCTGGAACAATCAACAGAAAGCAATGCTTCAAGACTTGAGAAAAAGATATGTGGCAACTTTGTGACAGAAAGTAATGAAACCAATTTCTCATAGAGCATTTTACTAAGGGAGAAATGAAATTCAATGCTAGAATAATAATATTAACATTAAAGGAAGTGAATTTGTGTTAAAGGGTGAGACAGGAGGAGGGTTGAGTGGCAGAAGTGACATAGACATAATGTTCATATATGACATTCACAAAAGCCTGTAAAATAAGATGCATGTAAATAATTGTAATCTAACATCTATTTGTTGATTTTTATATTACATAATAGCTGTTCACTTACAAAGTGATAATGAAGTGAATAGGAATGTCTACGTTTTATAGCTGTTTTGACTATATTTGTACTCCAAGTTTTTATAGAACAGATGCTATGGTATCTCATTGTTCCTCATCCACCATCTCATTGAATGACACTGGAAGAGTCTCTTGACTCCAGTAAGAGTTTAAATCCAGTAAATAAACCAGAATGTGTTAAGTGATGTACAAGATGCTTTAAAAACCAAAAGGAAAGAGACATCCATATTCTGGGGAATCAGTTTTAGTGCTTAAATAGTGATTTCTTTCTCAAACACTTAGTCACAATCATCTAGTGCTTTTGACCTCTAGAGGTTAACAGCTGGGTAGAAAGGATCCAGTGCACTGCTGTTGGCACATTAAGGACAATATCTCACTTGTAATAATCTTTATCCCTTAGAATTTGTTTTATTGGTTATTCTAACTCCAGCCACTTTAGAGATTTTCATTTTAATAACAAATAGCAAATAATAACATGTTTAAAATTATGTACACATGTCTTTTTCAGAATATGTGTGAATAAAGAACCAAAAACCAAGCTACAAGCTGTTTGTGGCCTAAGATATGCAATGAATTAATTTTTGTGCTGGCACCTACTGTAATTAGAAATGGTTCTGTGCATCATGATTAAACCAGTAACTATGGTAACAAGTGAAAGGAAGGATTAGTGCAAAAGGAAAAGCCTGAATAAATCAATGATGAGCTATTTTTTTAATCTATTTATTTTAAAAAGTCTGTTATAAACAGAATGATCTATAAACTGCCTAACCATTTTATTATAATCCCTTACCATGCATTGACAATTGATTATAATATATTGTTCCTTAAATGCATTCACATAGACTAGCAGACTGAGCAAATCTGAATTGTTATTACATTTAGAAAGCATGGAGTTCTTTAGAATTATGATCAAGGGAGCATGCTTATAAATATGCAGGCTTTCAAAAGGCTGCAGGAAGAAAATGACAGAGCAAGAAATTTAAGCAGAGAATTCGGTGTTTAGAATATTAGCCTTTTTACTTACAAATTTCAGAAAAACCACCTGTCTTGTTATCTGCTGAAGCAATTGGTTATAATTACCAGGCAGCTAACATGAACAGAAAAAGAAAAAAACAAAAACAAAAAAAAAACAAAAGAAAAGCAATGAACTTCATAGCAGTGTTCTCTAACCCTGTTCTATGAGTCTTTTCCACTGCCGTCTTTAGATATAGATCTACAATTTAAATACTTCAGGCATCCCAACTACATAGCCTCTGTTTGTATTTCTTAGTTTAAACCCATGAGGTCATATGAGAAATAATTAAAGTTGTTTCAGTGCAATACCCATACTCTGGGACCTACCTCTGGTCACCAACTTCCTCTGTATCAAATCCACCTGGTAAGCTTGCAAAGAACCAAGCCTAACTGCCCCATCATTGCAATCTGCCTATCTCTTGAATTGCAGATGTTATGCCTGCCTTTCCAGGTGAGTGGTCCAATAACCTTGACAGCCTCCATTCTTAGTACACTCCCAGGCTTAGCTCTGTACGTGCAGCTCATGTATTACCCTTGCTTGGAGAGTTTTTCAGAACCTTGATGTACCAGCTCCATACTCCAACACATATTTTTTGCTTATGCAGCCCCTGCATTGACCCACTTGGAAGCAGGCTAGAATCTCACACCAAAGGCACAACCTATAGAAGAAATCCACATGTCCAGGACATATCACAAAAACACAAAGAACAAAAGAGACCAGGACATTATGTTTCCCTTCTGCAAACACATTTGTCCAATAAAAATGGTGTTCAATTAGAATCACCTGTGAAAAACCTCAGGCTACAGAACTTAAAAAACAATTTATGAATATCATCAATTCAAGGGCTTTAAAGAAGTTGTGAACAAACACCTCAATGATAAGAATAAACGCCTGAGTGATGCCTGAGCCAACATAATTGGTTTTGTTTATAAGGAACTCTTTTTCACCTTCAAAGATAAGCATCCATTTAAAGGGAAAGAACATAAAAAGAAAGTATTCAAAGCAACGAAACAAGGAAAGAAGTAGGTAGGGATGTCACTACCCTAACATCTGAAAAAATAGAATTTAAACTGCAAGTAATCAGAAGACGTAGAGAAGGACACTTCTAATCAAGGGAACACTTAACCAAAAAGAAATTACTATCTTAAATATAGACCGAAGTTTGGCACACCATTTCATAAAAAGCATTTTACTTGACTTTAAAACACAGATAGACAAAATAGTAGATGTTTTCACCTAAGTCATTTCTCCAGTAAATAGGTCATGTGAACAAAAACATAATCAGAAGTATCAAATAAATGACTCTATGCATAAAATGGATCTAACAGATGGCTACAGAGAGTTCTACCCAACACTAAAGAATGATATTCTATTCATCATCACAAGTAAGCTTTTCTAAACTAGATTCCATAGTAAAACACACACACACACACACACACACACACACACACACACACACAATTATAACAAGTTTAGGAAAACTGAAATAACCTACAATGGCATCAAGCCTAAAGTTAATGGACAACAAATTTCTAGGATTTACTTCAATTCATTCAAGTAAACAATACATTAATGAATGATGAATGGGTCAAAGAAGAAATAAATTTTTAAAAATCTTGGAATAAAAGAAAATAAAACACAAGGCCACAAAACCAAGGGACAAATTAAAACAGTTCTAAGAAGGAAATTTACAACTCTAAGCAGCTACATTAAGAAACCAGAAAGAGCTCAGTTGTGTAGTAATTTCCTCAGAGATTAAAATATTACATTCTGCAGGGAAGCTCTTTAAAACTCAGCAGGTTAAAATGGGAGGTGTTCTTAGAACAACAGAATGTTCTAAGGAGCTGTGAACCAGTCCCGCCTGTAGGGAAGGAAGCTGTTGAATTAATTTATGTAAACAACTTAAATAGATGCAGGAAGTCACTGAAACTGAAAGCTCACAAGACCTTTGTTCCCCAAACACATTTAAACAGAAATTGCTGCTGACAGTCACAGAGGTGCTAACCTGCCTATAAAAGACTCAAACCATCTGAGATACCTTGAAGAAACAGAGACTACATTACAGAACCAGAGATGAGTAGAGTTGCTGGATGAGGTTCAGACCACCACAATTGCCTCTACTAGACAGTCTACAATCTGTCAAGCTGCTTGTAAGGTGTGTAATGAACTCCAAGTTTCCAACTTCTGCGAGCTGTCACCCATACTTCGATGGGCTTTGGAATCACTTCTGCTTCAGTAAATAGCCCAAATAAAACTCATTATACTACCAGGTTTGTTGTGCTCCCACCCCCTCTCCAACTTAATTATTTATTTATTATTTATTTAATTTTATGTCATTGTTTCCTTATCAGGAATGCCTAGATAGTGTCTCATGTCTTGCTAGGAATAAATATTACTTAATGATTCCACATGAGAATTTGGAAAAATATAAACAAGCCAAACTCTTATACAGTAGATGGGAAGAAATAAGAATCAGAGCAGAAAATTAGAAACAAAGAGAGAAAACAAAAAGAAAAGAAAAAAAAAAAAAAAACATCAAGTCAACAAATCTGACTGGTTCATTGATAAGATGAACAAGATCAACAGATCTCAATTAACAAGAAAAAATATGACCCAAATTAATAAAATAAGAGATAATTAGAGCAACATTTTTGACATACCCTAAAGAAAGTCAGAGCATTACGAAACAACACTTTTAAAATGTCCATTAAAGGTAAAAAATTAAAAGAAACTCAAGAATTTGTAGATTTACCTAAACCACCAAAGTCAAACAAAGATCAAATCAACAACCTAAGCAAACATACAGCCGGAAATGATACTGAAACCCTCCTAATGAAAATGCCCACAGCAGACAGACTCACAGTGGACTACGACCAGAGTTTTAAATAAGAATTACCAAAGAAGGAAAGAAAAGAAGCCTTCTTTTCTATGAAAAGAAATGGAAATGGAGAAGAAGATATAGGGAAGAGGTTCCAGGGGCTGACTGAGAGGAGTAGAGGAAGAGGAAACTTTGGAGAGGATATACTGGGCTGTGTATGAAGAATAAATAATAAATAATAGTAATAAAAAAGAATAGAGGTATATATCAAAAAGATCATTTACCAATAATACCCTGTAGACATCTGTTAGGTCTGTTAGATATATGATGCAACTGAATTCCAATGTTTGCTTTTGATTTCAAATTCATTTTGTGTAACATAGTTATATCACTTTCATCTTCCTTTTCCTTCTTCAAGCCCCTCTCAGGTATTGTACTTCCAACCTCTCCCAAGCCCCAAACTCTCAAGTTGATAGCCTGTCTCTGTGTGTGTATATATATATATATATATATATATATATATATATATATATATGTGTGTGTGTGTGTGTGTCTGTGTGTGTGTGTGTCTGTGTGTGTGTCTGTGTGTGTGTCTGTGTGTGTCTGTGTGTCTGTGTGTCTGTGTACATATGTATATAGAAATATATAAATAAAATGTCCTTTAAAAGAAACTTTGTTAACCACTATCAAGTTGGCTTTCTTGAGCACAACTCATACTTGGGTGCCTATCTTCAACTGATACATCTACAACTCAAGGCCTACACATAAAGCTCAAGGAACTTTGAAAGAGGAAGCTGAAAGTTATAAGAGCCCAAAGTCAAGATGAGGCAAGACTGGGAAAGTGCTCCCATAAAAATTGCAAAGCTATAGTTACCTAAACAGACAAGCATAATGACAACTTCAGTTCATAAACATATAAACTGTGGAAATCTTTCAAGGCTCCATCCCTATCTGAAGAGCTACAAGCAATCACTGTGTCCCAAGAGGAAATAAAATCTCTCTAGGGATGTGCACTCTGATAGGTCATGTAGTCTCAAGCAGTCAGCTCTAAGCTCATATGCATGTGAGCAACACTAAATGGACTCATAATGTGTGTGTGTGCATTTGAGAGAGAGAGAGAGAGAGAGAGAGAGAGAGAGAGAGAGAGAGAGAGAGAGAGAATAAAGAAGAAGCTATACATTTGAAAGAGAACTGAGTAGACACAGAAAGTTGGAGGGAGAGAGAAAGATATGGAAATGAATATTCACTTAGGAGATTCTAAAATAACTAATAATTTATATGAAAAAGTAAGCCTTTGATAGGAGGTTAAGTTTTGTTTTCTAATCACTTATTAAGGCTAGAAGATACTATGATGTGGTCACATATATGGCTGTTTATGGAAACAGAACAAAATGAAATTATAAAGTCACTTAAAAATTCCTTTAATTTAGATTGTACAGATTACACAGATATAAGAAGTTGAATTGTGCTAAAATTAAAATCAATTTAGATTAATTAAAGAATACTGAAAATATTACTACATGCTTTAAAAATATATCACTAAGCCTTTTCTCATGTTTAAATTTAATGAGTTAATGGGAATGGTTGTAAATAAAGAATTGTAAAACTCTAAAAAACCTCATCTGAATGGGAAGTTAATGAGGGTGTTAGTGTTTTCCAACATGGAGGAATAAATCTCAACAAAAACAGAGCACCAAAACTCTGTAGAGTTTCAGAAAATCTTTTAAACAAATGAAACCCATTTATTAATGTTATTCCTTGTGGCCCATTCTCACAGTGAGTTAATAAACATTAAATAATGCTGAAATTATTTCAATCTTCCTGTATCAGTTGAAGCTGTTGGAAAAAGGGGTATTGGAAGGGACAGTATTGGAAGGGACAGGAGCGAAGTACAGAGGATCAGGAAACTGAATAGAAACATGTAGCAGAGAGGGATGGGGAACTGGGGTAGCCAGTAGAAAGTCCCAGACTCCAGTGAAGCAAGAGGCTCCTAAGAGCCAATGGTGATGATTTTAGCTGAAATAACCAAAAGAGGGGAGATAGAACCTGTAAAGACCACCTCCATAGAAAGGCCCCCAGTTGAGGGATGGGGCGACCCACGCATCTCAAAATTTTAAACCCAGAAATGTTCCTGTCCAAGGAAAGACAGGGACAAAAAAAAAAAAAAAAAGGAACAGAGACTGAAGGATAGGTAATCCTGGGACCACCACACCTAGGGATCCATCTCATTTGCAGACAACAATCTCGGACACTATTGCTGATGCCAAGAAGCAATTGCTGACAGGAGCCTAGTATAGCTGTTCCCTGAGAGGTTCCACCAGCACCTGACCAATACAGATGCAGATACTTACAGCTAACCGTCAGACTGAGCCCTGGAACTCCTATGGAAGAATAAGGGGAAGGACTGAAGAAGCTGAAGGGGATTGAAAGCCCATAAGAAGAATATCAACTAACTGGACCACCCAGAGCTCCCAGGGACTAAATTACCAACCAAAGAGAATACATGGAGGGAGCCAGGACTCCAGACACATATTAGCAGAGGATGGCCTTATCTGACATCAATGGGAAAGAAGGCCCTTGGTCCTGTGGAGGCATGATTCCCTAATGAACGGGATGTTAGAGGCATAAGGCAGAAGTGGGTGAGGTAGCACCCTCATAGAGGCAGAGGGGAGGAGGAATGGCTTGGGGGATTGAAGAGGGGTAACCAGGAAGGGGGATATAATATAAAATGTAAATGAATAAAATGATTACTAAAAAAAAAAATCAATAGCAAAAAAACCTGAAAAAAAATAATGCTGAAATTTAGATAATGGTAAGAGTGTTTTAGTTAAAACACTAGGCAGAGTGATGAAAATAACTCAAAACACCTATTCTGTTAATTTAGCCAGAAAAGGTCTCTTTGAGCTATGTAATACCTGCAAGCACATGGTCCATAGGGTGCAGTAAAAATGTGCAGACCGTGCGAAAACAGAGGGAATGGCAGATAAATGCAGAGATGGGGAGATAAAGATGTCAGTATGCACAGAACCACGGTGGAGAGGAATCTAAGAGAGGCTTCAGAACAGCAGAATGAGAGGAGACTAAATTGTTTAAAAGAGAGGAAAGAAAGAGGGAGGGAGGGAGGGAGGGAATATGCATATACACATGGAAGCTCTGCTCAGCTTCCTTTGAGTAAACCAATAGCAGAGACAACAGAAATTACTGCTGGACTTGAAGCCAGATCAGAAAATCAGGGAAGAAGGAGTAGGTGCCTGTTAGTGAATGTGCTTCCCATGTGTGAGGGAGTGGGTAGTGTATGGTCTCATTGTTTCTACGAAACTCAGACTTCTTAACCCCTATCTTCACTGCAACCCATTAAGTATGATAAAAGTAGTAAAGAATTTTTGTAATTTTCGAAAAAACTGAGTGTCATAGGATAAACTTAAAACACAGCTAGATCGTTTGTTTGTTTGTTTGCTTGTTTGTTTGTTTTCTGTATACATCATACTGCTGTCTCAATATTTCAGAGCATCTGCTGTCCTGTTTGGTCTGTTTCATTTTCATCTGAACATTAGACATTTTTCATGTGATTTCCACAGCAACCACTAGAGGGAAAACAGCTACTGGAGAAAGTGATTTTAAAATGTGTACTTGTTTCCTAACCCTAAAAACCTCAGAAGCAAATGATGTGTTCAAAATGAGCAACCGAGAAAAGCATACCAGGAATCCACATGATTTTCCAATTATTCCCAATAACTACTGGCACTGGTGTTAAAGCACATATTCTGCAAAGGCTTTTACATTCATTGCCTCATTTGTTTTCCCAAAATGAATGGCAAGTATAGAAGGCATTGCCACACGACACTAATAGTGAACATACATTATTCATATAAAATATAAATTGTTTTACCACCTAACAGCTTCATTGTTCATTATTAAAACTCAGGCATGAGTATTTTTCCAAGCGCACTGTATTTTCCATTTTGTAGGGTTTTATTCTGTATTGCTTTGTGGGCTTTTATATCTTTTAAGGGAAAATGAAAACCGACTGCATTTCTCATCCTGATGTTTATTTTTCTCAAACTCGTTGGGACATAATACACATTTGGGTAACTGCTAAGTGTATGAATATTCGCATTCGCATATGAAACAGGAGGAGGGAGCTCTGCTTCTTCTTGCCAACATTGTTGATAAACAGAAGATGCTTGTGTTGCGGTCACGGTTGACTTCCCAAGTGCACTTCATTTGAGGGTTAGTAACTCTGAACCAACTATTTGTAGCTTAGAAGACCTATGAAGTAGGGTTGTTCTTTGTGGTACCTTCTCTAATTGGTATCTTCATGCTTCTTTGTGGTACCTTCTCTAATTGGTATCTTCATGCTGTGGACTCATTTCTGTAGCCCATTAGTTGTGGGTTCAAATTATACTTCCTGCTGTAATCATACAAGGTGCTGGGGTTTTGGAATGTATAGAATTAATCCCAGAATGTGATGTGTAGTTGGGAATGCAATAGGCTATCTCCTAAAGAAGACACCAGTAAAATGATGTTTTGTTGACTCTGCCCTGTTGGCTATAATGAGAGGAGAAGCATTTGGAAGAGAGGAGTCATCAGGAGCCAGCCTACTCCCCAGAACTGTGAGAATTAGATGTCTATCCTTTAAGCCACACAGACTATGGCTGAAATTAGCTATGGACTTTCAGATGTTAGTTTCCTCAGCCTGTGAAGGCATTTTCCTTGTTCTGTTCACAAAGTTGCATTTGGTGGCATAAAGCTTGGAATGTGGATCTGGAAATCTCTTCCCCACAACTAAACTACTTTCTATGTAACTAAGGAATTATGCAGCAAGACCTAAAATGAGAAATTAATTCAAAACTCCGTATAAGCCTAACACATCTCAACCTATTTTCCAAATAAATACTCAGTGTAAGCAGTTATCAATCTATGATGTGATTACAAAGAATTTTTCTTTTTCTTTTTTTTTTCTTGCTTTTCTGTATTTTCTCTTGTTTATAGTAAGAAAATCATGGGTTTTTTAAAATAAGAAAAATGATGTATTTTTTTTTTAATTAAGAGTCAAGGGATTTGTATTTTTCATATCTCTCCTTAAAATGGCATTCAGGTATGCTTGGCAAACATGGTTGTTTATCTTCCATTTGAAAAATGAATTCATTAAGCACTATTAAACTGACTGTGCCTAGCACCCCTGTCTCTTCTTATCAAGGCCTGACCTCAAAAACACATTCCTTGGAACCAATAAAGGAATAAGGGTGTATCTGCTAGCTCCTGGAATCCATCAGTAATTTGATTTTAAAGGCAGGAGCAAGGTTAAGGTAAGCTGGCAGCATTCAAGAGCACCCTTTCATTCTCCACATTCAGCACAGTCCTGGAAAAAGTGGCATTGTTCTCAGTGAGCCTTCAAAGTATATGAATCAGCCACCAAACATAGACACTATAGCATATGCCAGCAAGATAGTGCTGAAAGGGCCCTGATATAGCTGTCTCATGGGAGACTATACCAGTGCCTGGCAAACATGGAGGTGGATGCTCACAGTCAGCTATTAGATGGAATACAGGGTTCCCAAGGAAGAAGCTAGAGAAAGTACCCAAGGAGCTGAAGGGGTCTTCAACCCTATAGGTGGAAGAAAAACATGAACTAACTAGTACCCCCTGAGCTCATGTCTCTAGCTGCATATATAGAAGAGGATGGCCTAGTTGGCCATCATTGGGAAGAGAGGCCCCTTGGTCATGCAGACTTTATATGCCCCAGTACAGGGTAATGCCAGGGCCAAGATGTGGGAGTGGGTGGGTAGGGGAGCAGGGCCGGGAGGGGGGAGGGTATAGGGAACTTTCTGGATAACACTTGAAATGTAAATGAAGAAAATATCTAATAAAAGTTGGAAAAAAAAAGATAGTTGGATGATGAGGGGAGGGGCCACATGAGGAGGCAGGGATTGGGAAAGAAGACTGTGATTGACATGTAAAGTGAAAATCAATCAATCAATCAATCAATCAATAAAATGGGAGAAAAGGATCAATGGGTGAAATAAAAACTTACAAATCTGTACACGAAATAAAATTCTTACTATTAAAATAATATATAAGCACCAAAATGACAAATTGTTTAGTTAAGAAAAAAAAGTAAAATTTTACTGTGAAAAAGCTTATCATTAAGAAAAGTGTAGGGGGAATGCTTAGAGCAGTGAGGCAGGAGTGGGTGAGTGGGTGGGTGGAGGAGCATCCTCATAAAGGCAGAGGCGATGGGACGAGGGGAGATGTGATGGGTAACTGGGAAGAGGGATATCACTTGAAATGTAAATGAATAAAATGATTAATAAAAATTTGTTCTTTAAAACAGAAAAGCAATTCACTTAATAATAAAAACTATGGTGGGGACAAACATTAACATATTTGCTTTCTACAATATTTTAATATTTTATAAATGCATATGCCTAGTATACTATAAGAAAAACTTCAATCATATTTACTCAAAGTCTGGACATTCCATCGAGATGTAATAATTTTTTTTTTTATTTTTAAGCGTTTATACTCATTTTAGTGAGTTTATGAAAGCTAAAGTACAAGTGCCCTTGACACTTAAGAAAAAAATTACAGCCATGTAACAATATGTCCAATAAAAGAGGTAATTTTGCAATAATAAAATGAACATATCATTTATTATTTTAGGTAATTTTTGACATTGACCATGAGTGAAAGAATAAAGCATTATCAATTATTGTTTCCTCAATACAGAACTAAAGATGGAGATCAAACATTACCAATAGGTAGTGATGTCCATGATACTTACCCCATGAGATTTTTATCAAATAGAAGAAGGCAACAGGAAGCAAAATGACCCTCTACTATTACTAACCAACTTCCTGAAGCACCAATGACCTTATATAGAAACAGTCAGATACCATCCACCTCGTTTGAATGGTTTTTGAAATGATGACTGGTTATATATTAAAATACACCTAAGATAGAAATGGAGCATAAGTATAAAATGATCACAAATATGAATGTTACACCTATTAAAAAAATACACATCTATATAAATCAAGGTTTACCTGAGCCAAATTAGTAAAATACTTCTTAAATATAGGAGTTAAAACATAGGAAATAAAATACCATGAAAGCAGATATTTGATTCAAAGGGGATATAATCCTTATGAAGCTATAAGGAGGTGTTTCTGTGTATTTAGTACAGCAAGGTTAGACGAAAAAAATCCAATCTCCAGTGCTCTGAAAGCATAACAGATTAACACAGAGAATTTTAACATAAGGCAGTGGATGCCCCTAAGGAAATAAGTGAAAGCGAAATTCAATTACTTCCCTAGTCAGTCACTGTTACAAGGAGCTGAGCTTTTTCAGTGTAAGAGTGGTTCTAAGAAAAAAAAAATTAAAAATTCTTCAATCCAAGTAACATGAAATTAGAAATACTAGGAAGTAGCCATCATTTCATACATTCCACAGATATTTTTCTTTCGTCCAAATATTTGTACAAGTGGCTTTCCAACAAGTATGAAATCATTTTTTAATAGATAACAAGCAGAGTGTGGTAATTCTCACTTATAATCCCAGTGCTTGAGAGTCTACAGCAGGAGGAGTTTTACTAAGTTTCAGGTGAGCCTGGGCTATGTGGTGAGTTTGAATCTAGCTTGGGCTAGGAAAGAGAGAAAGGGGAGATCAATAATATGAAGGCTATTTGAAAAAGCCATAAATAATTATTTTATATTTATCAAAAATTAAATGCAATGCATGTGAGTGTATATATATATATATATATATATATATATATATATATATATATACACACACACACACACACACACACACACACATATGTATGTAGTTTTGCCACTTGGAGTGATAATGCTTCTTCCAAGAGTCATAGACTAAAACCTACACTATTAGGCAAGAGGAAGTCCTTTTTTCAACTTGTTGGTGGGGGAGTCCAAGAGACTTACAAACAATATAGGTTATTTGTTTTCCTTGGTTGCCTCCCAGAAGTTGAATGTTAGTCATTGTGGCTGAAGAAACCATGTACAGTGGACACAAGGCTTGGAAAAATCTGGATCTTAAATTCCCTTCCATGAGGACTAGCTTCTATAAGACTAGGGGGTATTACTCAAGCTGCCAAGGGACAATTGATAGTCCAAACTAGCTGTCCTGCATGTGAACCACACGATGACCAGAACTTGAAGATAACCCTAAAGCTGCAATGCGACTTGTGTTTCTATGGTAAGCAGCCGCTATCCAATTTGACTTAAGGGCCTCTCAAAATGAGGGAAAATATCCATGGTACTGGAAGCTAGCCAACCACTTGCAGCAGGTGAGGTTTCATATCTCAGAAGAAAATCTACTACAACTACTTTATCTTAGTATCCTATCTAACTGTATAATAAATACGAATCTTTCTTTTCTTTATTGAAAATAGACTTTTCTCCTCATATATCTCGATTACTGTTTCACCTCTTTCCCAATTCCTACCCATCTCCCCTCACATTCAGATTAATACATTTTCTGTTTCTCATTAGAAAACAAGCTTCTATGGGATAATAAGAAAATATAAATAAAGTAATACATTTTAAAAGTTATTTTAAAAAGGAAGTCCTGACACGTAGCTCATCATCACGTAGCTTTTATCACTCATTAAGGAAACTTCTCTTTGTTGATGCTGAGCATTACACAAAAGCACTACTGGTCTAAAATATAGAGGACAACTGATCTTGGAATAGCTTGTCCAAAATGATGCAGCCACAACCTAGCATATAAGGGTCGGGGAACGTCTTGGAAAAGGGTCTGGGGATGGGGAAGAAGGATTGGAAGAATTGGAAGAGATTTGTGTCTCCCAAAAATGACACAGAAGCTTCACACATGATACCATAACAATATAGCTGCCTAAACAGGACATGAAGAAATACACCACCAACAGTCGTGCTAACATGTAAGGAGAAATTTCTTACAGTCCAGCCATAGACAAAGAATTTAGTAATTAAGGAATGCTAAGCACAAGATTGGGAGAAATATTCGCCCCTAGGGATAAGCTTCCTAGTTATCTAATCCCAAGTAGCCAGTTCAGAAAACGTACACATGCAAGCAACACTGATGGGACCCAAGAGGTTATTTATAAATTTATTCATATGTGATTATGTGTGCATATGTAACAATAATAATGAAATAAAAGGAGGAAATTTATGTAGGAGGGGTCATGAGAGCAGAGAGAGGGAAGAGTAGAAAGAAAGAAATCATATTGTAAGTAAAGTAGTTACAAATGAAAAAGAATAAATAAATACAATGGAGAGGTGGCTCAGCAGTGAAAAGCACTAGTTGTTCTTCCACGGGGACTGTATTCAATTCTTAACACTCAAATGGTGGCTTACAGCTGTCTGTAACTCTGACACACTTTCCTGACTTCTGCCCAGGCACACAGTGGGGCACAGACATACATGCAAGCAAAGTAAAAAATTAATTAATAACAAATTAGTAAATATATAAAAAATAAATGGACAGCCATTCTGTTCACTAGTAAGTCCAGTCCTGCTATTGCATGATGGACCAAGGGCTGGAGAGATGGCTCACAGGCTAAGAGCACTGGCTGCTCTTTTCAGGACCCAGGTTCAGTTCTCATCACCCACACCACAGCTCACAGCCATCTGTAACTACAGTCCTAGGGGATCTAATGTATAATGGACAAAGAGCAAATAAATCACTTCGTTATAAGACTTGTGTAACAGGAAGATTCTATTTCCCATCCCCTTAAGAACAGGCCATGCTTTATAAATATCTATTATTCTAAATTGCCTAAAATAAAAAGGCTATCAAAAGAAGGCATATTTCTTCTATATTAAATCAGTCCCAGGATTATAGTATTGCTGTGACAAACCTATAGGTATACTCTCTTGGAATTCCTGACAATTTTCCACAGAGAAACATTCTCAAGAAGCAGTAATCTGTGCAATTAGTAAAAGCGGCTCAGGCGGAAGCATTTCCAGAAACCTGAATTATATCTGCTTTATGATTTGCAGCATAAAAAATTAGGAAATATAAAGGTAATTGTGTACAAGCTGTTTATAGCAGATACTTCCCTTAAATTTCATTATTATTAGTTGATATATTATATCACTGTTTTTTTTTAATATGATGCACTGTATAGCTTTTAGACCAATGAAACACATGGAAGATTTATGCTGTATATTCAAACTACCATGGTGACGGCTAACATAGAGTTAGGATGCTAACCTGGTTGTCTTTCAAACATCACTTAAAAGTCATCATAAACATTGAAAACCTCCAACCTTCTGTTGTGGGAAATAAAAATAAAATAAAATAAAATAAAGTAAAGTAAAATAAAATAAAGTAAAATAAAATAAAATAAATTAAAATGTTGAGCCAGCATATTCCCATGCTTGTGCCTATGCCCAGGTGGCCAGCCATGCCCCATTGGTGGGCAATGGCCAACCTGTTTTATCTCATGGAGATTCTGACTCAGAACTCCACAATCTCTCCACCCAGCTCCCTAGCTTCCCACTTGAGAGTCACTACCACTCCAGTCCCATGCTTCAAATCCCTCACAACCTTTGTGGTACACCTCAGGCAAACCCTCACTTGGCTACCATACCTTTCTCTCTTGAACACTGATGAGCTGTTATGTGAAGGAAAAAAGCAACACAAACTTAGTTCATAAACAATGGTAACTCAATCTCTGGCTGCAACAACAAAAACCTAATCTTATAAGCCTTATTAAAATCTGATTCCTGCAGTGGCAAATCATCTGCCATGATACCAGGGAAACTCTAACAGCTACATCTTACCCCTCTGCTGTCCCCATTCCAAGAGGGCCAACTCTCTGAGGCTTCCTCTCTTCTGCCATCCAACACAGAAGTCCCTCCTACTCACCCAGTGATTGGCTCATCAGGGGATTGGTAAACAAGAAGTCCCTCCCAGGTGAGTTGAATTAGCATACAAACAGCACCAGGCCCACCCACAACATCCTTCAATGAGATAAATTGGTCCAGTGAAGTCTCTTTAGAACATTTTCTGAAGAGAAATATCTAGGTATGAATGCCCTATCTAGTTAGACAAACAATAGTCACATGATGTTATTTAAATTTGAAACAATTAAATTAGAATGAGATTTCAAAGGCATGTTCCTGGTTCCACTGCCTACCTTTGAAGTGTTCAATGCCTACTTTTGGCCCAGGCTCTGATAACAGAACGAAGAAATATAAGACAATTTTACCAGCTCACAAAGTTCTACTGACAGCACTGATCTAATGGTTATATATATGTAGGGAGTGATTCAACCGCTCCTTAAAGATGGCACAGACTATCTCAGTTGTACTGGCATAAACAACTCTTAATTGGCATTAGGCAGTGTCGGCTGCTGTTTGATCTCAAGCCCAACCACCTGGTGTAGAGTCACGAGGCAGCTCTGCTAAGCTGTAAGTGCATCAAGTTCCTGAGTAAACCCTTGGGGTAGAAACCTGTTTGTCTTGTGTCTTATTCCCGCTGGATGGGGACGGCGCACGACAGTTATATATGTTGTCCATGTAGCTGAGCCACTTCACTGCAAACCATAGCTCACACACATCCTAAATGTAAGAACTTCAGCAGTTCTCTGTATCTGTTCTTGTCACAAGCTCCTCGAGTGGAATGTAAAGGTTGTGGAACAAAACCAAATGCAATTAAAATGTTTAAGGAATATGAGGACGAGCTATCAGTAAATCCATACTAAGTGTCATTGACCACTGTTTTTTACAAGAAGAGTCCATGAAAGTCCTAGAAAAAACTAAAAAAATATTAAATCTTGGAGGATAACTTGAGTCAACCCTAGAAAGAGTTAGGAACATCATTTGTCTTCGTATCTTTAAGTCAAGAAATAATAATGGTATCCCTCTATCTTATGAGACCATTGTCATTCTGGAAAATGGTTCCAACAAAAAACAAACAAACAAAAAAAAAACCAAAAACAAACAAAAAAACAAGTTTATGCAGTCCAGTCATCAATCACTGTTGATTAGAGAGTTTTGTATCTTTTCATTTCCTTAAAATGAAAATTATTTGAACTTAAGTATTTGTTTGTTTGTTTGTTTGTTTTACTAGGAAAAGAGCTACTAATTCCTGGCTCTCTGACAGCTAATAGTAAAACCTTGTAGTATATAAGAAAAGAAAGAAAAGGACTGGAGACAGTTATGAGGAGTTCTGAGAAAATGCTTTAGAAATTCCGAAGGCCTAAAAGACTTTGAGTGAAGAGGACCTGAGACAGTGATCACTAATTGCATTCTCACCCCAGATTTGAGAATCTGACATGAATCCCATAATCTTTCCGCAAACAGAGTCTGAGAAGTAAAGATAAATCACCCTTTGTTTCAAAAGACAATGCCCGGAAGTTAAATAAATACCTCGAATTTTAGCATGACTAGACAAAGCCTACATTTGATATCTGTACTTTTCAAACAAAAGCTGGGAATGGCCTTTCGCCTAATACCAATGAGATAAAAACTGTTACTCTTCCTGGAGGCCACAGGAGAAAGAAATATACATCTAACTCTAACTCATGTGAAGAAGTAGCTGATTTCATTGGCTTAAATCCTTTGATTTCTCAAACCATTCCCTGAAATAGAAAACATATTTCAAAAATTACAAAATAATAGCTGGATGGAACCAAGAAACCAAGCTTCAAGTCCCAACTGCACAACTTACTAACTATTAATTTGAAATAAAAGAAGTAACAATAATAAAAGTAGTAGTAAACTGTTGGGACTTTTTTTTTTTTAGTTCAAGTAAATGAATATATCAAGAAACAAAATCCATGTTTTATATATATATATATATATATATATATATATATATATACACTCAAATATAAAGTTAACTAATTTGTTTTGGTCAACATAAATGTGACATAAAGTCCTCTCATGCATATTTTATTTGGAAATTTTCAATTTAAAAGAAAAACTATTTGGTTTGCATAACTATTATTAAAACATCTGGTCCTACTCTTAACCAGTAATAAGGAAGCACTTTGTACCAAGCAATTAAGATGTGGAATGTTAAAGCCTGCAACTTGGTAACAATAACAACAACAAAAATATTTAGTAAAAGAGAAAATACTGAGGAGTCTGTTTCCATTAGCATGAAGAAAAACTTACCATCTCTGGAAGTCCACTCTTCAATACCAGGCTTCCTGGAACCACACAGGTCTGTGCTAGACTTGTGTGGCACCTTATGTGCCCTTGCTAGTTCTGCCTTAGTATGATGTTATGGAAAACATTTTCCTCTTGAAATCTGACAAATGCTTCCTCTTGTCCCCATCCCAATATTTCCCAGAAACCATAATGTATCCCAAGTATCACAGTCATTTGTTTTTTTGCCAAAGAATTTCACTAAGGCATCATCGCACAGAGTGGGCAGTTATCTTGCAAAAGTATCTTTCTTTATATAGTAGAAAGATCTTTATGATGCTTATTGGTAGATTTTTTAAATTTCTAGTTTTTGAAGAAATATAGAAATTTCTTTCTGATTTATCAGGAAGACACATCCTAGCTTGTCTTATGGGAAATGTCCTTTCATTTTCTGATTGTGTGTAACAAAAAACAGAGATCATTTATAACTTTAAAAAAAAAGAAAGAACTTGCTATATATTCTCCTTTGAATTTTCATCCTATTTTACCTTATTGTTCTGATTCTTTAGCTCAAATTCTTGTCATTTTAAGAAACTTAGATTTGTATATATCTGCTCACATCTTAGGATATATATATATATATATATATATATATATATATATATATAAACTTTTATCATAATTTAATTAATAGTTTTCAGTCATAATTATGCTCTACTCAATTCTATATCTTGATCACATACAAATATTTAGTGACTTAGGCACAAACTTAATGAAGTAGCTACTTAGCTGAAGTTTACTCAGAAGCTTTGAGTTGCTTAAACTCAGCTGACACATATAAAAGACACCACAAAAGTTTTCAGTGTCCATTTCAACTAAAGACCACGATCCTAAGATCCTAAAAAAGGTTAAGTAATTCAATATGAACTATAGTTCAAGAACATAAAGTATACATTTCTCAAAAAATTGGAAAAATAAAGACCATTTCACAGAAAAAACAATGTTATTCTACTTATTCTCTAACATGAACATAAAAATGAAATAAATCATATATTCTACTATTCATGTTAGTAATAATTAGGTCAGGATACTCATAGTGGGGAAAATATACAGAAAATACAGTGTCTACTACAACCATTATGGCTTCCAGTAAGAAATAAGGCTAATAAATACAGATAATCCTTGAATTAGAGTAGCTTTGATTCACTCATTATTAAGTTAAAACCAACATAAACCAAAATGTATTTAACAAATATGACCTATCAAACATCATAGCTCAGCCATATGCAGTAATCACAGAATTCCTCATCACAATTGTTTGAACAGGAACTGCAGTTCTTTTAGGAAAAGTCAAAGTATTTTTTTCTACTGAATGCACAATTGTAGGCTAAGTCATTGTATATTAGGAGCTGTCTCTGTATTTCCAACTTTTCACCTAACATAAAAGAAAGGGAGGGGGAAAACAATTCTTTCTGGCAGAAAAGCTTGAACAGTAACTGGTTCATACAAAATGTGCTGCCTACTGAGGCTTCTGGAATTGAGAACTTAGGCTCTAAAGGATGCTCGGCAAACAAGATACAATGCATGACACATATTTTACCCCCAACTCAAATATGAGATTTCTCATTCTGATCAGTCTATACCTCTCACTTACTATACATATTGATCAAAAATTCTGTATTTCATATTAAGCTTAGTGCTAAGAAATATATGATGAGGATGTTTAAACTGAAGAAAATCCATAGCTAAACTGCCTGTTGTATCTATTCTTGAGGTTTTCTGTAAAAATGTTGAAGGTATTCAGAACAAACATTGAACTCCTCACCCTTAAACAGTCTAAAGGCCACTAAAAAAAAAAAAAAAAACAAAACAAAACAAAACAAAAAAAAAACCTTTAAGATAAGATGCAGAAAGTGTGACTCAGAGGGAACATGAAGGCTGAGCAACAGACTAAGTATGCTAGATCATGAAGTTGAAAACAGCAGAGTTGAGTACTCATGGTTAACGTGATAAATTAATTATGGTCATTTCCTTTGTATTAAACATCCTGGTCAGATTCAAGTATTTGTTGAGCACATTAGAATACACAGAAATTGTTCCTTGAGAAAAAGAGAAAAGTGAGATACTTTTACAGATTTCATCAGGACTCAAAAAATTGTTAAGAGCTGTATGAAAATATGTATACATTTTGTGTATAAGATGAAAAATCAAAAGAAAATAAAAAATGATGAAGGCTAGACCTGGACCAAAACATTTTCTTTGGAGAGTCTCTAAAAGACAGGAGATGAAGGACACTTGTTAGCATGTCCAAAGTCATGAGATTAGTTCCTAATATTGTAAAATGAGTGAATAATAAAGACTATAAATATTACAAAACAGATCAAAACATGAACAAGGTGATGTGATATTTCAATAAAGTTTCTAAAACACAGGTAAATCTAAATGAAAATATATCTCAGTCGTTAGAGTGTATATAACTCATGCAGAATTCACAGTGGCCTGTAATTCCAGTTCTAGGAGACATGCTATCTTCTTCTGGCCTCCATAAGTATGCAACTTATATGTCAAACCACCCTCTACACACATGTATACTTATGATTAAAAATGTTTAGATAAAACAAATAAGAGTTCATCATCAATATTTTTATATTATTTCAGAGAAAATGGGAATTAGGGAATATTATGCAGTTTTTTTTTTTTTTTTTTTTATTTCCAGTAAAAAGTTAGTTGAGTCAAAGAAAATACTTGAATGGCACTATTCACCTAAATGTTCTAAATCCTAATCAATTAAAAACAAAACAAAACAAAAAAGAACAGGAAAAATGTTCCAAGTTTAGGAAAGTGTTGTTTATTCAGAGGCAAGGTTTTTATTCTACCATAAAGCATTAGGTTACAAGCTATAATTATATCTCAAATGTATTTTCAAAGCTACTGCCAGTGGAAGCCATAAAGAAATTTTCAAAATCTACTTTAAAATTTCTTTTCATATTAGCTTAGAATAAATGGTCCAAAACATAGCCTAAAGAGATAATATTCTTCCTTTTACTTTGGCCAGAAAAATGTTTCTAGAAATCCCTAGGTTTCTCTGGTCATGCTGAAAATATTACCAATTCATTCTCTGAAACCCAGATCATGTTGTGAAATAAAATAGGTGGTACTTGCCAACATCTATAGGTCCACTTTGCCAGTGTCAATGTTCCCAAAAGGAGGCATGGTTTATATTGAAGCAAATTTTGATTTCATATGACAATCACAGCTTCTTGCTGGGATCCTTACAAAAAGCTATCCTAATCCCTTGTCAAACAAGAAAATCAAGATTTCTTATTCTCATATGGAGACTGAAATTTGCATGCCTACAAGTGTAATAAATCACTAAAGAGTATAATTAGTGTCTGAATACATAATAAACTTGATTAGAATAACAAGTTTAAAATAAAACAGTCTTCTGTAATATGCTGTCAAAAACCACCCTCTATTTGCTATGCAGGATAAATGGAAGACAATCCAATCTTTCTATATCCAAGAAATATGACTAGAATAAAAGCTAGCAGAAATGACTGAATGTTTTACCATAAGAAGTAACAAATATTTTAGCAGATATGTATGCTTGTTCTGACATATAACACACACACACATATATATATATTTAAAATATAAAACAAAACAGTCTATTAAAAGAAATGTTGAAACTAATATTTTTTTAAAAAGAAAGATGAGGAAAACTATAAAGAATAACTTCTTTAAAATGATTGGCATTTTTGTGATACATTGGTTTTATTTGCATTGGTAAATAGTCAATAGATGACCATGTGGTACTTCTACATTTATGTTATTTTAGAGAGAAGGATGAGTTTGTCTGTTCCTCTGAAGACCCCACAGTCTGAGGGCCTCCCATGAGAGCTGCTACAGCCAGTGTGTCCTAGGAGACCTGCAGCAACACAGGAAAACAGGAGGCAGACTCCAGACAGAGACACCCAAGCCAGCTAACACCAAAGATAACCAGATGAGGAAAGTACAAGACCATAAGCAACAAAAGTCAATATACTCTGGTATCATCAGAACCCAGTTCTCCCACCACAGTAAGCCCTAGATATACCAACAGTCCTGAAAACCAGAATGCTAAACTAAAATCCTATCTAATGAAGTTAATAGATCATTTAGGGAGGATATAGATAACTCACTGAAAGAAATAATAGGAAAGTACAGGTATACAGGTAGAAGCTCTTATAGAGGAAACAAATGAATCTCCCAACCTCTACTCTCCCACCTAAAAAAATTAACAGGAAAACACAATGAAGGAAAACACAGGTGAAGGAATTGAAAAAGGCAGTCCATGACCTAAAATGGAAGTAGAAACAATAAAGAAAACACACATGGAGGCTACCCCAGTAGTAGCAAACCTTAGAAAGATGTCAGGAACTACAGACACAAGCATCAACAACAGAATAGAAGAGAAAGAAGAATCTCAAGCATAGAAGTTACCTTAGAAGATATTGACACAACAATCAAAGAAAACTGAAAACACACAAAGCACTGAATCCACAACATCCAGGAAATCCAGAATACAATGAGAAGACCAAATCTAAAAATAATAGGAATAGAGGTGTGTGAAAATTCCTGTTCAAATGACACAAAAATGTCTTCATCAAAATCATAGAAGAAAACTTCCCATACCTAAAGAAAGAGATGGCCATAAATGTACAAGAAGCCTATAGAACACCAAATAGATTGGACCAGAAAAAAAAAATCCTCTTGTTACAGAATAATCAAAACACTAAATGAACAGACAAAGGAAGAATATTAAAAGCTGTAAGGGTAAAAAGCCAAGTAATGTATAAAGACAGAATTATCAGAATTACACCAAACTGCTCAACAGACAACCTAAATGCCAAAAGAGCCTGGACAGAAGTCATGGGGACCCTAAGAGAATAGGAATACCATTCTAGGCTACTAAACCCTGCAAAACTTGCAATCATCATAGATGGAGAAAGCAAAATACCTGTTTACCAATCCAGCACTACTAAGGATTCTAGAAGAAAAACTCTAACACAAGGAGTGTATTTGTACCAAAGAATAAACAAGATATTAATCATCACCCAAGGAGAGAATCACAAACAAATAACGCCACCTATAACAAACAAACATAACAGGAACTAACAATCAACTGTCTTTAATATCTCTCAATATCGATGGGCTCAATTCCCGCAATGAAACTAACAGATTAGATATGGAAGCAGGATCCAGCATTTCCCTGCATACAAGAAACGTTCCTCAATAACAAAGAAAGACAATACCTCAGAGTAAAAGGCTAGAAAAAAAGCTTTTCAAGCAAATGGTCACAAGAAATAAGCAGGTGTGGCCATTCTAATATTCAATAAAATAGACTTTCAATGAAAAGTTATTATGCAAGATAAAGAAAGATGCTTCATATTCATCAAAGGAAAAGTCTACCAAAAAGAACTCAATTCTAAACATCTATGTCCCAAATTCAAGGGCACCTACATTTAAAAAAAGAAACTTTACTAAAGCTCAGAACACACATTGAACCCCACACAATAATAGTGGGAGACTTCAACACCCACTCTCATCAATGGACAGGTCATTGAAACAGAAACTAAACAGACACACTGAAACTAATAGAGGTTATGTATCAAAAGGATTTAAAAGATATATACAGAACATTTCATGCTAAAACAAAAGAATATACATTCTTTTCAGTACTCTTGGTACATTGAAGGGAATTGGGCTATGCACAGACAGGCTGGTCTCCAGTAGAGCTGAGGTCTGAACCCCGGAAATGGTGATAATTCACCTTCATGACATGGTAGGTGTTCCCTCATGCTCCTGGAACTCTGGCTCCTGCCTAAGTAATTGCCCCCGACAGCCCCCATAAGAGAATCATGGCTAGAAGTCATGTAGGCAATGGCCCAAGCTTCTGACCTTCAGGCTAAATCCTCCCCAGTTACCTAGCAACAGTAAAGACTGTAAAAAGGGCTGTTCAGCACCACCTTGCTCACTTACTTGTCTCCTTCTTACTCTCACTCTCACCCCCTCTCTCCTCTCTCTTTGTCTTTTCCTCTTCTCTCTCCAATCCTCTCTCCATCTTACTCTCTTTCTCTCTAGCCTTTCCCCCTATTCTCTCTCTCTCCCTTCTCTCTTTCCCCCTGCCTTTCTATAATAAAGCTCTAAAACCATAGAGAGTCTCTGCTCATCAAGATCCACTGCACTCATTCTTGTCAGTGTTGGGAACCTCTTCCTGCATCCCTCTCTCCTATAACCCTGGTGGCTTTAGCAAAGTAGCTCCAGGGTTCCCAGGTAGGGCTGCCCCTTGGCCACCCCCTGAAGAGTGGGGTCAGAGGCTTGAATGCCCACCCAGGGATGAGTGGAAAGTATATGGCAGCTCTCCCACACCTAACAGACCAGAGAATAAGTAAAACTCTGGCAGGGTGTGGGTCTTCCCCTTCCCCCTCTTCCCATGGCCCCACTTTTTAGTTCCCAATAGTACATTCTCCAAAACTGACCATATAATCAGTCACAAAACAACACTCAGCAGATAGAAGAAGACTGAAACCATCCCATGTATCCTATCAGATCACCATGTACTAAGAATAAACTTCAATAACAACAAAGCAACAGAAAACCCAAATACACATGGAAACTGAACAACTTTCTACTCAATGATAACTTGGTCAGGGAAGAAATAAAGAAGGAAATTAAAGAATTCATGGAATTCAATGAAAATGGTGGCATAGCATACCCAACTTTATGGAACAAAACAAAAGCAGTGAGAAGAGGAAAATTCATAGCACTAAGTACCCTCATAAAGAAATTGGAGAGATCCTATACCAGCAACTTAACAGCATACCTGAAAGCCCTAGAACAAAAAGAAGCAAACACAACCAGGAGGAAGAGATGACAGGAAATAGTCAAATTCAGGGCCAAAGTCAACCAAATCTAAAAACAGAGAATAATAAAAAGAATTAACAAAACCAAAAGCTGGTTCTTTGGAAAATCAACAAGATAGATAAACCCCAAACCAAACAAACTAAAGAGCCCAGAGGCAGTATCTAAATTAACAAAATCAGAAATGAAAAGGGAGACAAGAAGACATAATAACAGAAACAGAGGAAATTTTTAAAAATCATCTGATCCTACAAAAAATAGCATATACTCAACAAAAATGGAAAATCTAGATGAAATGGATTATTTTCTAGACAGATACCACATACCAAAGTTAAATCAAGAAGAGGTAAATTATCTAAACAGGCCCATATCCCCTAAAGAAATAGACTTCGTTAAAAATCTCACAACCCAAAAAAGCTCAGGGACAGATGGCTTTAGTGCAGAATTCTACCAGACCTTCAAAAAAGAACCAATATCAACACTCCACAAACTATTCTATAAAATAAAAACAGAAAGAATACTACCTAATTCATTATATGAAGCCACAATTGCTCTGATACCTAAACCACACAAAGACACTACCGAAAAGAAAAGAAAAGAAAAGAAAAGAAAAGGAAAGGAAAGGAAGAGAAAAAAGAACGTCAGAGCAATTTTGTTTATGAATATTGATGCAAAAATACTCAAGAAAATTCTAGCAAACCAAATCCAAGAACACACCAAAACCATCATTCACCATGATCAAGTAAGCTTCATTCCAGGAATACAAGGTTTGTTCAATATATGAAAATCCATTAACGTAATCCACTATATAAACAAACTAAACTCAAAGAAAAAAATCACATATGCATCTCATTAGATGCTGAAAAAGCATTTGACAAAACACAACATTCCTTCATGCTAAAATATTGCTGAGATCAGGAATTCAAGATCCATATCTAAACATAATAAAAGCAATATATAGTAAACCAACAGACAATATTAATTAAATGGAGAGAAAACAGAAGCAATCCTAATAATATCAGAAACAAGTCAAGGATGTCCACACTCCCCATATCTGTTTAATATAGTACTCAGAGTGCTAGTTAAAGCAATAACAAAACAAAAGCAGATAAAGGGGATACAAATTGACAAAGAAGAAATCTAGTTATCACTACTTGTAGATGATATGATAGTATACATAAGTGACCCCAAAAATTCTCAAGAACTTCTACAGCTGATAAACAACTTCAGCAAAGTGGCAAGATATAAAACTAACTCAAACAAATCAGTAGCCTTCATTTATACAAAAGGTAAATGGGCTGAGAAAAAAGTAGGGAAACAATACCCTTCAATAATAGTCACAAATACTATAAACTAACTTGGATAACTCTAACCAAAAAAAAAAAAAAAAAAAAAAAAAAAAAAAAAAAAAAAAAAAAAAAAAAAAAAAAAAAAAAAAAAAAAAAAAAAAAAAAAAAAAAAAAAAAAAAAAAAAAAAAAAAAAAAAAAAAAAAAAAAAAAAAAGTGAAAGACCTGTATGACAAGAGCTTCAAGTCTCTCAAGAAAGAAATCAAAGAAGACCTCATAAAATGAAGAGTACCCCATGATTATGGATTGTTAGAATTAACATCTTAAAAGTAGCCATCCTACGAAAAACAATTTACAGATTCAATGCAATGCCCATCAAAATCCCAACACAATTCTTCAAAGACATGGAGAGAACAGTTTTCAACTTCATATGGAAAATCAAAAAACTCAGGGTAGTGAAAACTATTCTTAACAATAAAAAATAATAATAAAAAATAAAACTTCTGGGGAATCACCATCCCTGACCTCAAGCTATACTATAGAGCAATAGTGATAAAAAAAAAAAAAAAAAAAAACACTGCATGGTATTGTTACTGAGACAAATGGGTTGATGGAATAAAATTGAATACCCAGAAATAAAACCATACACTATGGACACTCAATCTTTGACAGAGAACTGAAAGACATACAATGGAAAAAAATAATGCATCTTCAATAAATGGTGCTGGTCTAACTGTCAGTCAGTACATAGAAAAATGAAAATAGATCTATATTAGTCACCTTGCACAAAGCACAAGTCCAAGTGGATCAAGTACCTCAACATAAAACTAAATACAGTGAATCTAATAGAAGAGAAAGGTGAAAAGAGCTTAAACTCATTAGCACAGGGGAAATTTTCATAAATAGAACTCCAATTGTTTAGGCTGTAAGATCAAGTGTTGATTAATGGAACCTAATAAAACTAAAAAGTTTCTGTAAGGCAAAAGACATAGTCGATAGGATGAATCAACAAGTTACAGATTGGAAATCTTCTCTAACCCCACATCCAAAAGAGGGCTAATATCATAAATATATAAAGAACTCAAGAAGTCAATCTCCAAACAACCAAGCAAAACAATTTAAAAAAATGTAGTATGGAACTAAACAGAAAATTCACAGCAGAGGAATCTCAAATGACTGAGGATTACTTAAAGAAATGTCCAAAGCCCTTAGTCATCAGGGAAAGGCAAATCAAAACGACCCTAAGATTCCACCTTACATCAATCAGAATGGCTAAGATCAAAAACTCGGGTGACAGCACATGCTGGTGAGAATGTGGAGAAAGAGGAACACTCCTCCATTGCTGGTGGGTGAGATTGCAAACTGGTACAACCACTCTGGAAATCAATCTGCAGATTCCTTAGAAATATGGAAATAGATCTATCTGAAGACACAGTTATACCACTCTTGGGCATATATCCAAAAGATGTCCCACTAGGCTACAGGGTCACATGCTGTATTATATTCATAGTGAACTTATTTGTGATAGCCAGAAGTTGGAAACACCCAGATGTTCCACAATGAAACAATGCATACAGAAAATGTAGTTCAGGCCAGGTGGTGGTGGCGCACACCTTTAATCTCAGCACTTGGGAGGCAGAGGCAGGCGGATTTCTGAGTTCAAAGCCAGCCTGGGCTACAAAGTGAGTAAGTTTCAGGACAGCCAGGGCTACACAGAGAAACCCTGTCCCAGAAAAGAAGACGAAGAAGAAGAAGAAGAAGAAGAAGAAGAAGAAGAAGAAGAAGAAGAAGAAGAAGAAGAAGAAGAAGAAGAAGAAGAAGAAGAAGAAGAAGAGGAGGAGGAGGAGGAGGAGGAGGAGGAGGAGGAGGAGGAGGAGGAGGAGGAGGAGGAGGAGGAGGAGGAGGAGGAGGAGGAGAGAAGAGAAGAGAAAAAGAAAAGGAAAAAGGAAAAGGAAAAGAAAAAGGAAAAGAAAAAGTGGTTCATTTACACAATGGAAATATCCTAAGTGAGGTAACTCAGATCCAAGGGATATGTACAGTATGTACTCACTAACAAGTGGATATTAGCCAAAAAATTACAGAATACACAGGATATAATCCAGAGATTTCAAGAAGGTTAACTAGCTGAAGGGCCCAAGTGAGGATGCTTAAGTCCCACTTGGGAGGAAGAAGAAAGCAACCCCAGGGTAGGAGGGGGCACAAGAAGGGAGGGACATGGGTAGAAAAGGCGCGGAGGAAGAGAAAACAAGAACAAGATCAGGTATGGGGGTGGGGGGACAGGAGTGAAGCCCTGAGGGCTAGCAGAATGAATGGAAATATGCAATCTCAGAAGGTGGGAGGTTGGGGGGGGGCTCTAGAATGTTCCAGAGACCTGGGAGGTGAAAGACTCTCAGGGCTCAAAGGGAGAGACCTTACATGAAATGTCCAACAGTGGGGAGAGGGAACTTGTGTAGTTCACCACTAATAGAAGGACAGAGCAGCTGGGCGTGGTGGCACACACCTTTAATCCCAGCACTCGGGAGGCAGAGGCAGGCGGATTTCTGAGTTTGAGGCCAGCCTGGTCTACAAAGTGAGTTCCAGGACAGCCAGGGCACACAGAGAAACCCTGTCTCGAAAAAAAAAAAAATAAATAAAAAAAAAAAAAAAATAGAAGGACAGAGCATCAAGTGGTGGGACAGACAGGGTTGCCATCCCACAGTCAAAAACACTGACCCAGAATTGTTTCTGTCTAAAAGAACTGCAGGGACAAAAATGGAGAAGAGTTTGAAAGAAAGAAGGTCCAGTGACAGACCCAAATAGGGATCCAGCTCAAGGGGAGGCTCCAAAGCCTGACACTATTACTGATTTCATTCTGTGCTTGCAGACAGGAACGTAGCATAACTGCCCTACAAGAGTCCAACTAGCAGCTGACTGAGCCAGATGCAGATACTTACACTCAACCAGTGGACAGAAGCCAGGGACTCCTGTGGTTGAATTATGGAAAGGCTGGAAGAAGCTGAGAAGGAAGGTGACCCTATTTGAAGACCAGCAGTTTCAAGTAACCTGGACCCTTGAGATCTCTCAGACACTGAGCCACCAACGAGGAGACATACACTGGCTTGTCTGAGGCACCTGACACATATATAGCAGAGGACTGCCTGGGCTGACCTCAGTGAGAGAAAAGGCACCTAACCCTTTAGAGAATTGAGGCCCCAGGGAGTGGAGAGGCCTGGTGGATTTGGGGGGGTGGGGTAATAGGAATGAGTGGGGAGGACATCCTCTTGAAGATGGGTGAGGATGAATGGGATGAAGAATTGTAGGAGGATGGATCAGGAGGGAAAAAATAACAGGACTGTAAAAAAAGATTAAAGATTTAAAAAAGGAGAAGAGCTGTGTTGTTTTTCATAATGGCTACCTATACAATTTTGCATTTTTACCAACAGTGTACTAAAATTTTCCTTTCTCCACAGCTTAGCCAGAATTTATATTTTATACTTTTCAGTAATATCTTCTATCCAGAATGAGATTATTTCATAGCTTGTACAAAAGGTGATTATAAGCAATAGTATTATACTATATAAATCAGGATAATGGGGACAAAGAACTTTTTATTATTAAGCTATGATGAATGTTTGGGATTATAGGCAACTTCAATATCCTGAGTTGATTAATGCACAATATATAGATGTATTTAAAGATATATAATGATTGCCTTTTTAAAATGACTGTAAAGATGAAGCTATGAAAGTGTACCATTTACTGGAGCTCCTTATATTCATATTTTATAAACAATATTTTACTTTTCATATTATAGTTTAATATCCTGTGTCTACTAAGCATTCATAAGATATCTTCAGAATTCAGTATTTTAAATATTAGAAAAGTATCTAAAAATTATGTTTGATACTCACAAATGCACAAACCTATACATACGTGTTGTATGTATCCAACTCAGTAACTATGCAATCTAAAATGAATTAATCATGTCATATTATTATTATTATTATTATTATTTGGTTTTTCGAGACAGGGTTTCTCTGTGTAGTCCTGGCTGTCCTAGAACTCACTCTGTAGACCAGGCTGGCCTCAAACTCAGAAATCCGCCTGCCTCTGCCTCCCGAGTGCTGGGATTAAAGGCGTGTGCCACCACTGCCTGGCATCATATTATTTTTTAAAAACTACCTTAGTTGACTATAGTTCTTTGATGAAGAAATAGTCTTCTCCAGGTAAGTACCAAGTGATTAGTACTTCAGTCCTAAAGTCATATACATGCAACAATACACATGCAGGCTGAGCAGGATTGTATAATCTGTCTATTTATCTGTCTATTTGTATAATCTGCCTATCTATGTGTCTATTTACTTGTCTATCTATTTATCTATCTATCTATCTATCTATCTATCTATCTATCTATCTATCTATCTATCTTTCTATCTATGAGAAGATGAGATCAGAGGCCATTAATTTGAGTGAAAGCAAGGATCAGGAGGAGCAGGTAAGGGATTAGATATAGGGAAGAGAAATGAGAAAAATGTTATAATCATAGTTTATCTTCAAAAACTTAAAAATAGAACTAAAAACCTTCTATCTACAAATTTGATAAAATAGAACAATTCCTTAAAATGATTAATCTAGCTGGGCAATGGTGGCACATGCCTTTAATCCCAGCACTTGGGAGGCAGAGGCACGTGGATTTCTGAGTTCAAGGTCAGCTTGGTCTACAAAGTGAGTTCCAGGACAGGCAGGGCAATACAGAGAAACCCTTTCTAAAAAAAAAAGATTAATCTATGTGTATGAAAAGGTTGATAATATAAATAGACCTACACAATGCACTAGGGGTTTATATTTTATAAAACTCACATGTTCAAAATCTAATCAAAATAGTGTACTAAGATACTTTTGGAAGAGACTTTGCCAGATCCTATGTTAAAAAAAAAGTTTTGTTTTGTTTTTAGTTTTTTTGTTTTTTATAATTGGATATTTTCTTTATTTACATTTCAAATGTCATTTCTTTTCCTAGTTTTCCCTCCAAAAAACACCCTCCCCTTATCCCCTCTCCCCTCCCCCTGCTCACCAACCTACCCACTCCTGCTTCCTGGCCCTAGCATTCCCCGACACTGGGGTATAGAGCCTTCACAGGACCAAGGGCCTCTCCTCCAATTGATGACCGACTAGGCTGTCCTCTGCTACATATTTAGCTAGAGCCATGAGTCCAACCATGACTCTTTGATTGGTGGTTCAGTCCTTGGGAGCTCTGGGGGCACTGATTAGTTCATGTTATTGTTCCTCCTATGGGGCTGCAAACCCCTTCAACTCCTTGGGTCCTTTTTCTAGCTCCTTCATTGAGGACCTTGTGCTCAGTCCCATGGATGGCTGTGAACATCCAATTCTGTATTTTTCAGGATCTGGAAAAGCCTCTCCTGAGACAGCTATATCAGGCTCCTGTCAGTAAGCACTTGTTGGCATCCACAATAGTGTCTGGGTTTGGTGATTGTATATGGGATGGAGCCCTAGGTGGGGCAGTCACTGGATGGTCATTCCTTCAGTCTCTGCTCTACACTTTGTCTCTGAAACTCCTTCCATGGGTATTTTGTTCCCCCTTCTAAGAAAGATGGAAGTATCCACACTTTGGTCTTCCTTCTTCTTGAGTTATGTCTGGGTTGTGAGTTGTATCTTGGGTATTCCGAGCTTCTGGGTTAATATCCACTTATCAGTGAGTGCATACCATGAGTGTTCTTTTGTGATTGGGTTACCTGACTCAGGATGATATCCTCCAGATCCATCCATTTGTTTAAGAATTTCATAAATTCGTTGTTTTTAATAGCTGAGTAAATTGTGTAAATGTACCACATTTTTTGTATAAAGGTCTAGCAGTTACGCTGCTTGTTGTTTATGTCCACACAAAGAACTGTACATGCATGTTTAGAACATATTATTTACATTTTTGGGAACCTGAAAGCAATGGGAATGTTCTCTGATAGATGATTGTATAAACAAATAGCACATTATGCAATGCAATAGTTTATATTGAAGTAATAAAAAAGCAACACAGGACCTCTAAATGCATATTTTAAATGAAAATACCCAATACAGAAAGGATAAACTTTCTGTGCTCACAACTATTTCTCATTCTAGAAAGCAAGGAAATAACAACAGAGACAGCATCAAATTCAGTGGTTCCTGAGTCTATCATAAAAAAGGGAGTGGATTAGGACGCCTGATGTTTTTATGGCCGGAAACTATGTAGTATGTTGCTGTGCTGGCCCACGTGCACTTACACATTTGCTATACTCCTCAGACTGTGTAATATTAAGAATAGACTTTAACTGTAAATTTATCTTTAGTAATAAAATATGAATATTAGCTCATCGGTGTCTTCAGAATACAGACTGACATAAAATACAAGCAGTGCTGGAAATCAGAGTATGGGGGAGCAAAGCTACAATTGGAGCTCTACATACTTTCTGCTCAGCTTGTCTACGAATTAACAATTACATTTTTCTTTGACTAAAAATAATGCCTATTACTTTTTCAAATGACACAGAACAATGTACAAGGATGTTTGAAGAGGAGTAATCAGTAAGCTTGAAATAAATGTTTTAAATTGCTTTTGTTTCTAAGGCCAGTTCCTCAAGGACCTTTAAATATTATTGTTCTTTAAAACACAATGACACTAAAATATTGCACCGTGCTTTTCCTTTGTATTTCCTATTCTATTTTCCTTTCTCATCAAAGGAAAAAAATCTCTACTAAAAAGTATTTGGCAAGTTCCCTGGAAATAAAAACAAAATGACCTGCACTTTGCCACCTCATAATAAACATGATTGTTTTCACAGGAAATCTAACTTTTATTTTTTGGCATTTATGAACATGTACCAAATTTCTGTTTTATTCCAGAGAAGGAAATTGGGGGTTCGAGGTCACACTGTTGTTCAGGGAGCATATGGACCAATTGGCAGTCAAATACCATTTCGGAGAAACAGTGCTGCAGAAATGATGAATCTGTGTCAATGGTAGAAAAAAACTGCGGAAAACTATTATAGTCCCCCTTCCTTTCCCACTCCTCCCTCCTGTTTTGCCTCCCCTTCCTTCAGCTTGTTGTTGTTGTGTTCATTTACAAATATTTATAAAATACATAGCTATAAGAAATATACAGCAAAAATGTAACTTTAGATTTTTTTGGTTGTTGTTGTTTTGTTTTGTTTTGTTTTTGTAAGGATTCTATCTAAACTTACACTTCTCTTTAATCAAATAAAACCTGAAGAGTCATATACAGGGTTGTAAAGTTTAGCAGAATCCCAAGTGAAATAAAGAAAAGGGAGATGGAAATAGAAGAAAGCGTTATCTTCAAGCCATAAGAGATATCTTGTGCTTAAATAAAAGTGGAAAAAAAAAAAAAAAAGCAACAGTCTTGAGCTACTGTTCCCATTGAATTGAAGAAGCTGTTAGTAGAACATCTGACAGTCATGTCCCCAGTGTACACCAAGTGTCAGCATCACCTGATACTCACAGCCCCCTCAACTCCATTTTTCTAATTGAACAACACAGGCTGCAGTACAAAGAGGCAAGCAAATTTGACTTGAGATCCTGCAGTGAACCAGCACTGGACACTCCTGGGAATTCAGTAAACTTGCAACACAATACAGCCTCAGTTAGAAAGGTAAAGGATACAGACCCCAAGAAGGGTCCAGTTCCCAGGAATTCCTGCTTGTCTGCAGTATCAACCACTCAAGCACATTGGAGACTTTACTCAGTGAGTCATGTATTCTAACAGAAACTGCGCAGATTTTTGTATGATCCTGACTTCATCGTGACTTGGATTATAATTGTTCAGCGCTCAGTTCCCACTGCTGCCTAACTACCATGAATACTGTCACTCAAGGCCACGTGGAGACATGTTTCCTTATTGTTTTCTGTACAAAGTGAAACAAGTCCAAACTGTGTCATTTAATGAAGACTATAGTGCCTATAGCCTCTACTCCTCATAACCAGATTTCTGAGCCATATTTATTTTCAAAAACTCAAGTAGAGCAGGTATGTACACACCTCAACTAGATCGCATTTTTCTTTTTAAAAAGCTTCTTTGTTCTCATTCTTGTACAGATGAGAACCAAATGCATTGCTGAGAAATCATGACCTGTACTTCCTGTTTCTTTATCTATCCTCTCCCTCTCCTTTACATTTTTTTTTCAACTTGAATGTATGCATCTCCCAGGAGACAGAGAAGCTAAAGCCAAAAACATCAAAGTAGTTGACTGAGAGCCTCCCAGAGAATCAAACAACACTGGAGAAAAGAAAAGAAAAGAAAAGAAAAGAAAAGAAAAGAAAAGAAAAGAAAAGAAAAGAAAAGAAAAGAAAAGGAAAGGAAAGGAAAGGAAAGGAAAGGAAAGGAAAGGAAAGAAGGAGGTGAAGAGAAAACATGCCTCTTCATCTTTCCAGTAGCTTCTATCTCATCTTGAAGTCTATGAAACAAAATATTTAGTGTGCTTTTCTAGAAAAAAAAAAGTCAGAAGGGGAAAGGTGATAGTGAACTCTGCAAATGAGATGGATGTAATAAGCCCAGTTTGTAGCCTGTTTTTTTTTTTTTTTTTTTTTTTTTTTTTTTTTTTAACAAACAGAAGCCAGTAGGAACAAGAAGGAATTTGTGAATGTAAGCTATGGGCTCTCTTGCCTTTGGGAGGGTGGAAAGAGCTATTTCCTTGGCACAACACAGCTGCCACTCTGTCTCTGCTGGGGCATGCTGCTAAGTACATTGTTCTCTTCTGTCTACTTAATGAGTATTTCCAGTCAGAAGACAGTCATGTGCTGCACATTTGACCCAACTTCTCCCAAAGTGGTGCCACGGTGCAGCCTCCGCTTCTCTCCACACTACGATGTTTTACACAAATTTTATCATTTATCAGTTCATAGGAAGAACACACCCTTAGCCCTGGCAGTTACAAAAAAGCGGCAGAATGCTTTGCGATTTGTATCAGATTTAGCTACTAAGAAGCACTAGAATCTTTGTTTTAATTTTTTTCTTTTGGTGCAAAACTATTCAGAATGATAATCTAGGTTATAGCATAAAATTATACTCTAGGATATCTTTATGAAAATAATTACTTGTGTATATTCTGCTCATAAGTTATGCTATCTGCTAAAAATAAATGTACTATTGACCATTTACATTTATGCTGGTAATTATTTCAAATGAGCCTCATAAAACAACAAAAACAAAATTATAAATGAAGGTTTTAAAATGAATATTGAACACAAAAGTTTTTTTATTTGAAAAGTTTTTTTTTTACCTTAGCAATGACCATTTTAAATTTTCTTTAGAATTTTTTTAATTAAAAAGTATGGATTAGCACATATTTTTGAAATGACATGAAAGGAAAATTTTAAATGTCTCTTTAAGACTTTAAATAACTTACAATATGAGAATTGGAGTGTGTTTATATTTTTAAAGAACTATAGCCATTGATTTTTATACACTGAGTGTACTCCCTATATAGCTCACGCATTTTGAACATGTAGCAGTAAAAATATAAAATATTTGAGGTGATAATTTCCTCTAGTATCCATTGTTAATCTAAATGATGAGAATATATATGTGTGTATATATAGTATACACACACACACACATACACACACACACACACATTAGCTTCACTTACTAAGGACCTATTGAGACCTGAATTACACAGTCAAATCCAGACTGAAATTACACAGTCAAATCCAGACTGAAATTTACCTTTTCTTCTAATGTGTTCTGACAACATTTGGGGGAAAGTACAATGAAAAAGAGGCTTTAAATAAGAACACTCAGTTCCAAAGTGAGTTTTTAGTTGGAGCTAGGGGACTGAATCCATCATACTGGGTATCGACACTCCTCTGGAAACCCATTACAAGTTTCTCTGCTCAGGTATCTTAATCACACAACACAGGGCTAGTGAACAGCTCTGATCACAGGTCCTGTGGGACTTCAGAAACAATACTTCAGACAAGCCAGATGTGGTGATGCACACCTGTAATTCCAGGACATAGGAGGTTGAACCAGGAAGATTACAGAATCCTAAGGGCTTTGAAGAGTGTTACGCATGCCATGATTAGTCAATGAGTGTTAGTGGACACAAACAGAAGATGACATGACTATCATCTATGACTGTTAATATCTTAACAGTATGCTAGTAGAAACAAAACCCATGAATAATGGTGAATACTTATTTCACAAATCTAAAAAACACAAATAAGAAGTGAAGGAACTACATGAGGCAGAATTAAGATGACTTAATTGTTTGTGTAATTTTGGCCTCCATCGGAAGGCAACGAGCAGAGAGACTTAATGCATTACAAGTCCATGCTTGGTCTTCGTGTCTAAAGCAATCCACTTAGACAATATTTATACAAAAATGAAAAGTCTAATCTTAACATATATACTATGAATCAAGAAATCATTTACATTTTATCCAATTCCCAAATGAACTTCCCAATGCTTCAGACCATGATTTTGTGGCTTCTATCATTGTGGTTTTCTGCAGGTTTGTCTTACTAAAGACATGGCTCCTTTGACATGGTCAAATTACAGATTTGCAGAAAGCTTACAAATGATCAGAGGCAAAATGAGGTAATTAAAAGGATCAACTAAATAATTAAAATCAATTTGACTCAATCATACAGGCTAATGAAATCTTCGGGTGGGATGAATAAATGAAATTTTCAGTGAATCCCAAACCACACTGCAAATGGTAATTGCAGTTTAAAAAAAATTACTCATTACTCTTCAGACCATCTGTTCTGAAGACACATTAAAGAAGTTTGATTCAGTTCACTCACTGGATGGAGATATTCATTAGCAGGAAAATCACTAAGGAGGGTCAGCAAACATGAAACATCCCATATCTCCCAGCCTGATCATCTAAACAACTATTACCTCTGTTCATACCTTCACCGCCTCTACTTTTCCAAACTTAATAAATCATAGTGGGAGGCTTCACACTAATACCCTGATTTTATTACTTCATCATTTTCATTTATTATTAGAAGCTTAGTAGTAATAATGTGAAGTAGATACTTTATTGTTTTGTTTCTTTTATGATCACCCACACTTTTCCTAAATATTTATGGAAGAGCATAGCTTTGTCTTCTCTCAGAGTTTAAAATTGCTCAATATAATCACAAGGCCATGGAAACTCCTTAGAGCCCCAGATGCCTCCACCAACATACTCAAAGACACTCTTCCTTGCTCACCACTTTCACCAAACTTTATTTTTTTGTAAAGTCCAGAATCTTCCCATTCCTTTACACTCAGTCCTCACACCTCTCTTTCCTCTATCATCCATCAATTTCAGCCTGTATCATCTTCTCCTTATCTGAGAGATTCCATTTGTATATAAATCTTTCCAAATCTGAGTCCCATCTCATAAACTGGGCAAAGATCAGTTCCCAGAAACTCTTGTTTCCCAAGGAACTAACGCCAGAACTCTCCTTCCAAACCATGTATCTGCATCGAAACTTGGTTAATAAGGCTACTAATATATTGGTCTTGTCCATTCGAGTCTTTAGTTTGCAACTATTTTGTATCTCTATTATCCTATGAATATTTTTAATTTTGATGAACAGGATGAGCTTCTTTCTGGTGGTGGTGGTGGTGGTGTGTGTGTGTGTGTGTGTGTGTGTGTGTGTGTGTGCCACCTTTGTAGAGTTGCCTTCACGTCAGAAGAAGGTGTTAATCCCCTGGAGTTAGTGTCATCCAATGTGTGGGTGATGGGAATCAAACTTAGATACTTTGGAAGAGCAGCAAGCACTATTAACTGATCCATCTCTTTCAGTCAAAATATGTATGCCTTGAATATCATCTTTGCAGCACCTAGTCTAGGTTGGTGCACAGGAGGTAAGTGACAGGTATATAGTCAGCAGTTGTTTGGGGATATATACATGGGAATATAGTAAGAGAAGAAGCACAAACTTCTTAGCACTTAAGATTCCCTGAATCTGAGTTCCCAATAGCTCTCAGCTAACCTATAAGAAATAGTCAAGCACTCAAATATAACAGGTATTATATTCAAATATTACTTGATCTTTGTCCTTTTTCTGTGTAGAGAACTGAACCCAAAACTTGTATGTGACTTGTAAGAGCTATATTCACTGTTGAAGAATTTCATATTACATTTCCCTAATTTAGGATTTGGCCACTTGATTCATCATTGGTATAAATTTACTCTTTTAAACTTCAGCTAGCAAAGCAGGTAGGTTAATTATAGATCACCTATTCCTCTGCTCCTCCAAATCTAATTCCACAGCCATCTTACTTCCAGCTCTTATTGATTCAGCCTACCTCTCTTCCTCCTTCCCCATCTACACTGTATCACACAGGTCTTCCCCTCCAAATGCTGTCAGCCCTCTCATTGTTTTATACCAGCCCTCAACTCCAGCAGGCAATTCCTGGAAACCCACAGGCCACACTGGCCAGGTCAACATGCAGACTAACTACAGATACTCACCCCACACTCCTCTCCTCCAATTCCAATCACTTATTCTCATCCCTGTCTCTGTATTGAATGTTGGTTGTGATCTCCCCTACTCTGCACCCTCATAACTATCAGATCATGCATATCTTCTTCTCCAACCTTCTTTCCCACTAATACTCTTATCCCAGCCCACAACTCCAATAGGCATTCTCTGGGAACCCATTACCCAAGCCTGCCAGAAAAGCAAATAGGCCAGCTGAGCAAGAAGGGAACCTTCAGATTTTAAGTTCCCATATCAAATCACCCAGTTCTATCCCCAGCTCCGTAGCAGAATGCATGTTATAGCCTCTCCTCAGGCTCTTGCTCCCATGCCTAGAGGATACTGGTGGAACATCCCACTTTCCTTTCTTCTGCATCCCATCTCAGCTACCTTCCTCTAGTACAACTCAATTCCTGTCAACCCCCAATATCTAGAAACATGTTTTATGCAGAATCCCCAATGGCCGCAAATATCACGATCCCAAGGAATTACGTACCAGGCAACACACAGCCATCACACTCTCCTAAGAAGCAGAGGGGAACAAAACATCTACCCAACAAAAACAAGAACAGATATCAAAATCTAGAGTTAAAATCTTCCCAAGCCCAGATATAAGATGCCAGCATAAACACATAATCAATAACAGCAAGAACAACTACAG
>LR750849.1:0-15000 GCA_902729485.2 Mus minutoides | reverse complement strand
TGAATGAATCCAATTGAAGATCGATGCATAAATACACACACACCCCTATGGACATTGATTCACAATTTTAAAAAAAGTCTCATCATCAACAAGTGATTCTAGTTAAACCATTAACCATAGTTACATATATAAGACTACATATGAATCCATATTTGTCACTCTGCAAAAACTCAATTCTATATAGAGTGAAAAAACCTCAACATAAGACCAGAAAACACTGAGCTAGATAGAAGAAAAAGTAGGAAATAGCCTTGAACTACTTGGCACAGGAAAAGACTGACTAAATAGAACATTGTTATCATGGGTACTAAATCAACAATTAATAAAAAGAATCTTATGAAACTGAAAAGCTTCTGTAAAAAAATTAAGGCTAAGGACAATGTCATTTGGACAAAGAAGCATTCTACAAATAGGGCAAGATTTTACCAACTACATATCTAATAGAGGGATAATATAAAAAATATATTTTTAAAAATTTAAAAATAGGTTACACAAATCCCACAGGAAACCAACTAAGAGTGGAATACAGAAGCTTGAGAGATGGATCAGTAGTTAATAACACTAGCTGCTCTTCCAAAGGACCTGTGTTCAATTCCCAGCACCCTCATAGCAGCTCACAAGTGACTGTAAGTCCAATGCCAAGATTCCGACCCATTTACATAGACACACAAGCATGCAAGAAAACCAATGCACATAAAATAAAAATATTTTTTAAATGGGCTACAGACTGAAACAGAATTATCAATAGAGGAAACTCAAATGACTAAGAAACACTTAAAGAAATGTTTATCATACTAGTTATGGGGAAAATGCAAATCAAAACTACTTTTATATTTTATGTTATACCCATCAGAATTGCTAACAATGATAAAATAAGTGACAGCTCGTGCTAGTGAGGATGTGGATTGCTGGAGGGCATACAAACTTGGTCAACCACTATGGGAATCCATGGATTTCTGATGACTATGGTCATCAGAGAGTTGGAAATTGATCTGTTCAAGATCCAGCTATACTACTCTTGGGCATATACCCGATGATGCTTCATACGACTACAGAAGCATTTGCTCGACCATGTTCATTACTACTCTATTTACAATAGCCAGAAATTGGATACTACAGAATTTGGAAATTATGTGTCCCTTGACAGATGAATGGGTAAAGAATATGTGGTACATTTACATGGTGGTTAAAAAAAATGATATCATGAAAATCACAGGTAAATGTTTGGAACTGGAAAAACTCATCCTCAGTGACATAATCCAGGATCAGAAAGACAATGATGATATACATTTGCTTATATGTGGATATTTGCTGTTAAGTAAATAATACCTGAGCTACAATCTATAAAAACATAAATACAGGTTAGGTATAAACTAAGAAACTGGAAAGGGACAGAAGCAGATAGATCTCTTTAGGAAATAGATAGCTATGGATGGATGGAGAGGGAGGTTAGAATGAAAAGATCACATGAAGAGGAAAAAGGAAGGGGAAGTAAGACGGAATATATAAACAGACATCTAAAAGCAAGAGCCATTTGAGGGGTGATATGAAAACCTACTATAGTAGAATCTTCCTAAAATATATACATATATGAAGAGGGCCTAAATGAAATTGTCAAATAATGGGGAGACAGAGCCCCAGCTGGGCACTTCTTGTCATCAAATGAAACTTCCAGTTCTAAAGATGGCTTATATCTAATTGAGTTGTAGGCCAAAGGGATCCTATTGGAACCCCCAAATAAACCAGACTATTACCAAAACTATAGAGATTTCTCTGACCCCACAGTAAATGCCTGGCTCAATGGGTTAGGCCTATAATTACAGTGCTGAGAAGATAGCAACAGGAAGATTTCCACAGTTTGCTGGTCTGCCCTGTCCAGCTGAGCCCCAAATCCACCAACACAACCTATTTCCAAACAAATGATGCAGGTAATCAAGCAAGACACTGGATGTTGACCTCAGTCCTCTGTGAACATACGTGTGCTTATCCCTCCCAAATGATCTAACACATGTATGCACCAACAGCAACCTCAAACATACCGACCCTAGTGTCTTATTCATACATTCTCAATCTTTCTTGGATATTGGTTTCTAGTACTGAACTCATAAAGATACTAATGTAAGGGCATTTATTTGAAGCAACTGGAGCTGGGTCTCTATGAGAGAGGCAAGCATCTGTTTTTAAGTAGTCATCAAATTATACTGCTGAATATTTAATCAAAACATTGCATATGAGGTTATTTAAACTCCTTTTCTGTATTCTGTGGGATAAGCAGAATGTACATAACACCAGAGTCAATTACTCAGTTCTGAAGTTTAGCAGTGTAATACACAACCATGATCAAAAAAAAATATCAATCCCATTAAAACTTTACTTCTGCAGGCATTGAGTTATTAATGTCACTAATAAAATTGGAACTACAAAAGAAGTTCAGAGGGAAATAAATGGAGAAAAAAATGAATTTTACCTTATATATTTTGCTGAAAGTAGAAGTAATTAATTGTTCAATAATTAACATATTACAAATGGCTTTATCTTCATTGCTAATTCAAAATCAAGCACAAATAATAAAAACTAGGAATCTTAGTAGTATTGATGACATTAACATCAAGAGCAATATTAGTTGCATTGGTGGTAGTATTATAATTGCCATCTGTTTTTTGCCTTCAGAATTACAGATCTGCTTTTGGTAGGTACATATTGTGGCTATGTGGTTTATTGCTTTAGCTATAATTAGCTGTATTGTTTCAACAAATAATGAAAATTACTCCACTCAGTTTTGAATATCTACCAAGGCTTGGGTGAGGTGACCTAGGTGGTTTAGATGGCTATAAACATAATTTCAGTAGTACCTGAACCCCAGAAACAACTATCTCTTTTGCTGTCTGAAACAGGTTTCATTATTATTTTTTCTATATGTGAGATTGATTTCCCCTGATTGTATTGTAGTAGACATATAAATGTTCTCCCCAATCAAATTGAAGTTCTTAAAATGATCATTAAATTTGTTGGGTGGTACATAATAATAATTGCACCAAAAGGTAAAATGCAGAAGTATGATAGCATTCTCAAATTTCAATAAAATGACACATAAAATATTCAAGCCAGCAATAACTACATTGAAATGACCACTGGAAAAAACTGTCATGTATATCAAGTCTCAAGAGTTAGGGTTCATTGGCTCCCTCTCAATGGCTTCCTCATTCACAGTACCAGATTGCCAGTACACCACCCAAAGGATTTTTTTCACCTGTTAGCATTTACCACCTAAAAGGTAATCTGTTTTTTTAATCATTTCAAAAGCAATCCATTCTTAGTACAAAATGAATCTGAAAACATTATGTACTTCTTATTTGTTGAATTACAGATGATTCCAATTGAAGATAATTTATAAAACTTCTCTACTCTGTTGCACCTAATAGTTAACAAAGTTCATACAATGAACCGAAATAAAATAGAATGAGAAAAGATTAAAGACATAGAAGTGTACACAGAAATTTTTTCTAAAAATAAATTTTAATCTATTAAAAACTTAGAGAAGCAATCTTTAGTATAAGTCTTTTATTGTTATAAAGTTGCCTTTTATAGAGTGTCAGATATGTGGGGTGATATCAGTGACTATCTGGCTATTTCAATTAAACATACACCTAAAATGTATCCATTGGATTGTTTCTCATTCTAAATTTCTATGAATAAAACTATTGTAAACATTTATTTAAGATTTTGAGTGAGGGCACCATCCACTTCACACATAATGTGCACAGGCCCTGAAGCTGGAATTAACTTGATTATCACTTCCTTGAGAACACCTCATTTATAGTATCAGAAGGCACCATACAAGCTTTCAAAGGAGGGAAGCAACCAACCGTCCTACCCAGCTGTGATGTCTATAAACCATAACAGTGACAGGCACAATAATTCTAACGTTGCAATAGTGGCATGCATTCCTTGGCAGTAAGCAGCAACTCCTCACCTCTACTTATTATCCACTGATCAACAAGAGAGAAGCCACATGGTACTGGAAGTCTAGCCAGCTAGCTAGAACCAGAAGTCATGGCACAGTAGCACATACCTTTTAGTCCAGGATGTTTACAGGGAAATGAGAGCTAGGCACAGGAGAATCCTAAGAGTATTGAGGCCTGCTAACGTAATGTATGCATCAATCAATAGCAATAAAACAACTGTTTCAAAACAAAGGGAAAGGATGGGATGATGCTCAGGACAGTGCTCCAACCCTCATTCACATATGCTGATATGAGTGTGCTCATATGCTGATATGAGTACTCAGACACATTCATACAATTATGCATACATACATACATACATACATACATACATACATATAACAAACATATTCAGAAAAATGTGTAATCAAAATGAAACGCACTTGCTGAAGAAGGTTAAATTGTCCTTTGGCTAAGAAAATAATGAATTAGACAACATAAAATATTGTTTAATTCCTTGGTATATAAAGACAATATAGTCTTGTTTCTCCACTACTCTTTAAAAGAATATCTAAACTTTACAATTTTTATGGCACAAAAAGAGTCTTTATCTAGGCAGGAACTATAATTACTTGTCATTTTTAGCCAGATAGAAAATCTAGTTTAATCCAGCTTTATTATAAATTTAAATAAAAATAAAATGTATTCATAAATCTCGGTTTCTTTACAAAGTAACTTTAGCTATATACTCTCAGAATAATTTTATTGACTAAAAATTGTTTTGAGTCTTTGTAGAAAATGCCTCTCTGCCCGTTAGTGTTTTTCCTCTGGTTACTGATGCATATACTTATCTTGGTAGCCTCAGCAAAGGCATCCAGAATCTTGGCAAATAGTCAGTTTGAAATTAAAAGATTAAATCCATCAAAAGCCTATTATAAAACTTGGAAACCAAAAGAAAATGAAGAAGTACAAATAACTTACCAGTTTAAAAATGAACTCTAGAAAAGAGTTCTTAATTAACTCTATGAAGTTGTTCTTCTGAACATACTCATTTTCTCCAGGAGACGAAACTTAATTGTAGTTATATTTCCAAAGACCAAAGAAACTTAATTGAGATGCCTAAAAGATAGTAAAAGGACTTGTTGCTATGACTTCAACAACTAGCACACAGCTAATCAGTATCCATTGCCAGTAAAAAAAGGAGCTGGCTATGTCTGTCAGTTCCTTAGCTTTCCTTCTAAAGATCTGGTGATCAAAACTAAAATTTGACCTAGAAGCTGTCATGAATATAAAGATGCATGACAAAAGATTTGGCAAGTGTTAATAAGAATTCTAAAATAACAACCCGCAGTCAGAATTCCCAAACTTTGAGGATAGTCAAATACAGCTAAAAACCAGCCAAGAGCCTAACAGGCAAAGATGATACCCAGTGTAGCGTGATGGGCAGGCTCATTACTTGGATTTGTTGTCAATGTTGAAAGACTGGATGTTTCTCCATACTAAACAGCCAATAAATAAACACTGAGCTATAGCCAGTGGGACAGAGGATGAAAGCCAGTGACAAAGAAAACAGAAGGACTCAACTTGAGGAAAACAAAAGGCACTTGTACCTCAATTCTGTAGTCCTTGCAGGAAATGGAAGATCACACAGAAAAGTCCCACTTCCTGGTGGTGAAAGATAGACCCTGCACATAATTGCATCTGAGTTTCATCTGTACATAGCACTACATATTAACTGAGAAAGGAGCCAGGAACAAGGAAAAAGAGCATAATTAGCAATATCCAATTAGTTTGGTAATTACCTATTCAGAAGACATGATTTTAATTATGTTGTGCTCTGCTTTGTTTTGATTATGCTGTTTTGAATCAGTCCCTAACATTGAAGATAATAGAGAAATGAATGAGTCTTTCAACACCAAGGACTATAGCCTTCTTCAAGCATGCATTATTTGAATTATAAAAGCCAAAAAAGGCAAAAAAAAAAAAAAAAAAAAAAAAAAAAAAAAAAAAAAAAAAAAAAAAAAAAAAAAAAAAAAAAAAAAAAAAAAAAAAAAAAAAAAGAAAGAAAAACAAAAGTGAATGGAAGAAGGTTCCAGATTGTAGAGACCTAAAGGAAAGACTGTAAACCCTAAGTTACAAACAGAAGGAATCTTTCTCTCCTCCCTCTGTTTTAAGTCAATCACACATGTATTGAACTATTAAGCAGGATAGAACAGAATGAACCTCTCACAACAGTCAAGAAGGAACAATCTGCAGTTGTGCTATGCTCATGGGTCATATTTATGTACAACCAAAACATTTACATTTTACATCTTTAAACTTATTTTGATCATCACAACATCCTATTAAATTATATATAATGAAATAATATAAATTATTTTATTTATTATTAGAGTCTTCACATCTCTAGATCTGATGTTTTACATTTTGGATTGGATCATGGTAGTGATCTAAATAGACTTTAAAACTTGTTTGGAAGTTCTATGTGCATATGGTCAACCTGGGAGCACAGTCTTCATAAATGAGTCTTCTATAAAGAGCATCATCTGATACATCCTCCCTGGAGAACCATGTAAGGTGGCAGGAAGTCATGAAAGATTTATGAACAAATTGACATAGCTACTTTCAACCATTGGACCAACAAGAAGTATATATGAATCACTCTCCTGTTTTGTTGCAGGGATATGACATAGAGTTGAATTAACTGGCAATTACCAAGAACTGTAACTATTTTCAGTTTGTGCTTATATGTGGAGTTTTCTTCCAGGTTCTCACTGAAATGCCAACTTCATCTCTACCTTATTCTACCCATAAAGGAATTTTTGTTCTCTCATAATTTCTAATATCTGTTTTGTTATTACATTTGTAACCAAGTCTGATGGGATAGCTATGTCTCCCAGCATTGCTAATGTTGCCTGATCAGGAAAGCAGTATGTAATTGAATGGGAGAAACAAGGAAAGGCCAAGTGAGGGGAGAAGGAAGAGGAGGTTGGGGTGGAAGGAGAGAAACAAGAACAAGATGCAACTGATATATGTGTTACAACGCTAGAATGAAACCCCGTATCTCCTATAGTAACTTTAAAAATACTGAGAATACTGTTTTTAAAAGCTGTGGGTTGGCCATATAATCTGTATAGGACAAACATTTTGAACAGGCTGCAGTAGGTTTGGTTTGTTGGCTGAGAAGATGAGGAAAGGCCTAGATTTGGAGTGATAGGGCAGGGGAACAAGGAAGGATAAGAGATGGCTGGTTAGTTGAATCTTTGCTCAGCTCACTGCCAGGGCACTTTTTACTTTGTTTATAAAATGCTGGCTAGGGTGTGGTACCACATACATTTCCAAGGATGAAAATTTTAGTAGAGAAAACTAAAACTGGAATGAAAGCAAATTCAGAGCATGTGCACCCCATAGTCAAGGTTGTTTTGCTGGTTTTGATTCCCTCATCATTTTTGGCTGTATTAGTCAGGGTTCTTTAGAGTCACAGAACTTATGGACAGTCTCTATATAGTAAAGGAATTTATTGATGACTTACAGTCTGTAGTCCAATTCCCAACAATGGTTCAGTAGTAGCTGTGAATGGAAGTCCAAGGATCTAGCAGTTACTCAGTCCCACACAGCAAGCAGACGAAGGAGAAATAGTNCATCATTTTTGGCTGTATTAGTCAGGGTTCTTTAGAGTCACAGAACTTATGGACAGTCTCTATATAGTAAAGGAATTTATTGATGACTTACAGTCTGTAGTCCAATTCCCAACAATGGTTCAGTAGTAGCTGTGAATGGAAGTCCAAGGATCTAGCAGTTACTCAGTCCCACACAGCAAGCAGACGAAGGAGAAATAGTGTACCTTCTTTCAATGTCCTTATATGATCTCCAGCAGAAGGTGTAGCCCAGATTAAAGGTGTGTGCCACCTTGAACTCTGAGATCTCTCTGTCTTAATCTTCTGGAATCCATAGCCACTATGCTTCAAGATCTCCATACCAAGATCCAGATCAGAAACTTCTATCTCCCAGCCTCCAGGTTAGGGTCACTGGTGAGCCTTCCAATTCTGGATTGTAGTTCATTCCAAATACAAGTTGGTAACCAGGGATAGTCACTAGACTGGCCTTATCTCCTGACAAAGTCTTAAGCCACCCTATTCCTCTTCAAAGAATTCTTTCATAAACCTTGTTATGACTATGACATCTCTAGATCTCTTCCAGCCTTAACCAGTGTTTTTAATAAACTATTATACTAATTGCTATCTCTTCATAATAATCATGTGGTTCCCTGAGTGTACTTTTTTTTTTAAGTCTCAGTAAACAGGTGTGCTTTAGTGATGGAAATTATTCTTCCTCTATGCCTCTCATTATGTCACTGTACTCACAACCAAAGTGAGAATGTTGTTTACCCTTAGAGGTACCTGTTCCCTTTTCAGTCAAATCAACCCCAAAATAAATTCAGAAGGTTGTCTTTGTTGGGAGGACTAATCTTCCATGTGGAATAGCTGCTAGCCTCATTTACAATATTATACTCATAATGAGACATGTGAATTGAGATTGATTTTTTTAAAGTTTTTTACTCTTTACAGTGAGTGCTACTTTCTGTATCAGCTCCTTTGAACTAGTAATTATTTATTGTATCTGTTGAGTAAATAGATTATCAGTTAAGGAAACATAGGATGAATGAAATTAAAATTAGTTTTCCCCATGATTTCTGTGTCGCTTGTATAACTTAACATCATTTGGCATAATGTTGATTTGGTACGATGTTCTGTTATTTTCTCTCCAGAAACTTCACAGTGAAGTTGCTTTCTGACATATAATTAATGAACAAAATAATTTCCTTCTTTTTAGATCTTACTGTTGAAGAGAATAATGTTAGAAGGTTGGCAGTGATGGATAACCAGGTCATACATCCTATGCATATCTAGTATGTAATTATTCATGTTCTGTACCATTTAGTACAGGGCCAAAAAAAGGAATGCAAAGAACTCCCCAAGAATCCAATGTTGCTATCCTTTCAAAAAGAGAATGGATTATAGAGGAGGTTCATTTTAATTTATTTTTTTATTTTATTATTTGCTAAATAAAATATGCCTTCAAAATTCTTTTGAAAATAAATCTGTTTTAATATTTTGAAATTCATGATTTTCTTTATTAAAAAGAGAGACAAATTGAAAATATTAAGCCCCAAAGGAGTAAGTCAATAGTGACGCTTATTTTATCTGATAGTATTCCATTCTCTGGGCTTGGATATTTAAATAATAACAAAATGAATTCTTTGCTTGGGACCTGAACATCAGGATTTGATCACATTATGAGTTTACAAGCCTAGAGTATTACCAGTGACTAAATAAAACATCTTTTCTAGGATTGCAAATTGATTCTGGTAGCACTATTATTACCTTAGGACAAATGTACTATGTTGAGATCACAAATAGAAATGTAAACCAAATAAACAAAATAAAATGCCCGCAATCTCCACATATATAAATAGCAACATGCATCAAAAGTTCAGGATATTAAAGTAAATACAAATTTACTCATTAAAATTTCAAGGAGGCCATTGAAATGGCTCACTACATAAAGATGTCACTGCTCAAGCCTGATGACTTGAATTTGATGTTAGTCATAATCCATATATAAAGGTGAAATAGGAGACCTGGCCCCAAAAAGTTGTATTCTGCCCTCCACATACACAGCTGGGCATGTGTACCCTCTCGACACATATATCATACACTCAATAAAAATCTTTAAATAAAAGTAAAAATATCAACTTACTATATCACATATTAATAAATAACAAGGTATTATTACTATACAAAACTTAATAGTGAACTAAAGTTAGCATTGCTTATGTAAAACTACTGATGCCTCTGTTAACTCCTGAGAATATTGTGTTTGATGTTCTGTTATTTTCAGTTTTGTTTTTATTTCATCTTCACTTGATATGGATAAAAGAAATCTGAGAAAGCAATAAAGAAAAGTGACAATTCTTATACTAAGGACTTGGGGCTGCTAGCTATTAAAAGGTCAGGATGGAAACCATAAATCCCTAACAATAAAAGATCTGTCTGCTGTGGTGAAACACTTTTCTAGAAAAGAAGCACTATCTGATCCGGGTCTTGCTTTATTTATTATCTTAGTTGTTAGTACGCAGTGGTTCAAAGCTGACTGGCACTTGTGGACTTCTTAATCTAAGTCATGAATTTACAGCTATGAGTCAGAGTAGCATATATCAGCATTATCAGTGACAGGAAATATGTGTGGTTACCTCCTAACTTCTCCCCGATGAGGATGCAACCATAATGTGTTCCATTGCTTTTGATTCACTTACTAGCTTGATTTTTCAAATATGTAATCCTTCTACTTACTATTAAGAATAATAAGTGTAATACAGTCATGGGAATCGGTGTGATTAGTCCATTTTAAAAGTCCTTAGATGCTATCAAACATTTTTATAAGTAAATTTATTTTTACTTTCAAAAGTAGATTTAAAGAGTCTGGCACAGGGTGCACACCTGTAATACAAGCTAGTGGGTCACTGTGTATTTAAAGCCAGATTAGTATGCATAGTCAGTTCCAGGACACCCAGAACTACATAGTAAGACATCATCTTGGAAAAACAAAACAAACAAACAATCAAACAAATAATGGGAGGATCAAGAGGTCAGAGGAAAAGAAGGGAGTAAGGGAGGGAATACGGGGAAAAACATCTAAAAGTAAAGGTTATTTGAGGGGTAGTGTGAAAATGTAATACAATAGAAATTTTCTAAAATATATACATATAAGAAGGCGATCTAAATGAAATTGCCAACTAAAGGGGGAAGATCCTCAGTTGGCTATCATTTATCACTGCCTTAGTCGGGGTTTCTATTCCTGCACAAACATCATGACCAAGAGGCAAGTTGGGGAGGAAAGGGTTTATTCGGCTTACTCTTCCACATTGCTGTTCATCACAAAAGGAAGACAGGACTGGTTGATGCAGAGGCCATGGGGGGATGTTCTTTACTGGCTTGCTTCCCCTGGCTTGCTCAGCCTGCTCTCTTATAGAACCCAAGACTACCAGCCCAGAGATGGTCCCATCCACAAGGGCCCTTCCCCCTTGATCACTAATTGAGAAAATGCCTTACAGTTGGATCTCATGGAGGCATTTCCTCAACTGAGGCTTCTTTCTTTGTGATAACTCCAGCTGTGTCAAGTTGACACAAAACTAGTCAGTACAGTCACCAAAGTTTCTAGTCCCAGGAGTGTGATACATCTAATTGGCCAAAAGAATCCCATGGGAACCATTAAATAATTCAGGTTGCTGCTAAGACAAACTGATGCCAAGACTCCATTGCAGAACATAATGCCTATAGAACTCATTGAAAATGGAAGAGTTCAGCTGGTGCCTACATAGCACCTTTACCCAATGCTCGCTAGCATCTTTGGTACAGGAAGAAACTCTGCCTCTTAACAAAAAAAGAAATATAAACACCAACCCAGTGACAAACCCTTTAATCTATAATGGTATCCTATCTCCAAGATACACTAGTGCAATGATAGTTCTAAGTTTGTGGGGGTAACCAACCAATATCTGATTTGACTCAAGACCCACATGACAAGATGGAAAACATACTAGGGAAAGAAACTACTCCTAAAAGTAGACTGCATGTCAAAAAGTGGATGGCCAACAGACAATGACCTCAATGGTATCTTGTTTTATTATGAGACAAGAGGTTTCTTGTCTCATAATGTTTTGTTGAGGGTTTTTTTTTTTTATTTTCTCTTATTTTTTATTTTATTCACATTTTAAAAATAATTCTCTTTCTGTTTTTGGATCTATATTATAGCTTCTAGTTTAATGTTTTTATGGGATTTCTGATTTACAAATGAATGGGTCTCTGTTATTATCTGGATCTTGTGACATTTGGGGTGCTCTTTTCTTTCTGTCTGTTTGTTTTGTCCTATTCCAATATGTTAGATTTTGCTTTATGTTTTATATTATTACATCATCTTCATTTTATTTTATTATTCTTCACAAGCCTGTTTGTTTTCTAATAAGAGATAGAAAGGTTGTAGATCTAAATAGGAGGGAACGTGGGGAGAAGCTGGGATAAATAGAGAAAAGCTTAATTAGGATATAGTATATGAAAAAAATCAATTTTCAATAAAGTTGGAAAAAGTCCTTAAAGAACCATATTTGAGTTCTCTGGGTTCTTGAACATTGTAGGTCACTATTTTCAAAATTTTTAATCTTTGACTAATTGAATTACTTTACTCTGATCCTTTTTTTTTTTTTAAGTAAGTCCTTCAATTTTGCTCTATTGATTGTCAATTGGCAAGGGTCTTTGTCTGGTTCAATCTAGTCATGTCCTTGTCCTGTCTGGACAGACACACTTACTCGGTACTTTACCCTCTTTTCCTTCTCTTACCACCATGAAGACTAATGTTTTACACTTGCCAACAATCAGTTCTCTACTTCATTTACTGTGTATGTTGGTGAAGGAGGTAAAGAAGGTAAAATAAATATCTTAAAATTCAGTAATTTGATGATATCGTGGTCAGCTATCTGGAAAATGCTGCTCCCAGATTCCAGACTTCACACCAAATAATGAAGAGAAACTATGTATTAACAAATAACTGCTAACAGTCAAAAGACACATGCAAATCAGGCATTGAGGGTTTATAGAAAAAGAGATAGATTTTATTTGTTTTGAAAAAGGACTTCATTATGTAACACTGTAACCATGTAACTTCAGGTAGGCCAGACTGGCCTCAAACTCAGCTATCTGTCTACCTCTGCCTTCTTACTGCTGGGATGAAAACTGTGAACCACCACATGTGGTGATATATTTTATTTGGATATAATGTTGACTTAAATTTCAAGTGTTTGTGCATTATATTCATACATTGGCCACATTCTCTTAGCAAAATGTATTCATTTAATAATTCAATGAGCATTGCATTCAAATCTTCTTTTCAACATCTCTTCTATAACTAAGAGTACCTCTTTATGTTACATATCACAGGGAGAGGAGTTATATGAGAGACTATAAAGAGTTAGACCTTAGTGGGTGGCTTAGTTCTGAACATACTGATGTTGAAGAAGTTGAGTTCAAAATAGACAACTGAGCACAAAAGAACGGAATGTTGTATGTTACACACACACATATATAAATATGTTTGTGTATGTGTGTGTTTGTATATATACATACATAGATATGTATATATACTTGACAAAACATAACTTTCAGACTCATGGCTTCACTTATTTATAAACAGAAACAATGTATGTGTGCATGTATATGTTACATGTGCATGTATATGTTATATAGACATACATACATGTAAATATGCATATATATTGTTTTTGTTCATAAACAACACCTGAAGCCTTGAGTTTAGAAGTCACTAATAATTTTAAGGGAGAAAAACTCAGCAAATTCTAGAAGAAAAACACCACAATCAGGTTTCCCATAAGCAAATAAGGAACACAAGCTACAACTGTATTTCACTTATCCAGTTATAGTATGTATGATGGAGTGTAAATGTGAATATCTCAAAACCTAAGTCATGGTAATGAATGTTTAAGTGGTGATAATGATGAATTAATACATTTGATACAAGAAAATAATTAAAAATTGTTATGAGTAGCACAAAGAGCTTGGTGAGGAAGAGAAGCATTCTGGACATTTTATTTTCAACCTAGGTCCACACTTCTTGACCCCAAATTAATTGAACTATGCAGAATAACTGTAGGTAGAAATCAGAAGACCAAGCAATCTGAATGTGAATTTCAGGAGTCTAACCCGGGAATCAGTATTTAATAGACTCTGCTATTCTAATAAAATTTGAGATTCTGTAACAAAAAGACACAGAGAAGTATCAAGAGGAACTTAATTCTTTATAACAGTCTATCTCCTAGAATAAGTAGTAAATGAATATTTTAACAAACTTAACAATAATTTCTTTAAATTGCTTAGAACTAGATCTGTTGCGAGTGTGTGTGTGTGTGTGTGTGCATGCATGAGCGCCCTAGCAAACATGTGTATATAAAAACAAAGTTTTGATTCCTCAAGGTGGAGGTTTATATGCCTGTTGTACTTTGAGTAGTAAGTATATACAGCTTCATTTGATCTGTTCCTATTTCTTTTTAACAGTTGTTAATAGAATGACCTCAAATAAAACAAGTTCAGACATAGCAAGAATCTGAAATGAATCCTGTCTTCGAATTTAAACACCTCATTTAAAACATCTCATTTTCTTTGTTTTTCAGTTGTCTAGAAAGGACCTTTCATTTTTCACCATTGTGACAGTTAAAAGTAACATAAAGACTTACATAAAGTTTTATGAAGTAGAATTTTACATAGTTAATTTAAGTATATCTTTTCAAAGAGAAGTATTATTAAGTATACAAATTACAATAATGTATTTATAAAATTAATATACTCTAGAAAAATGAAACAATCTCAATTTGACAATTTCACAAACTGATCATCAATGAGTATGTAATATTTACAAGAGGCTAGTAAATATCTTTCCTACTTTTTTCCACATTTGACCTTATGACATATTCTCAGTTCTAAGTACATTATAAATAAAATATTAATTTATAGTCCCCTTATATTTTCAGAATTACATAAAAGTAAGAAAGACTAGCTGATTTTATTGCCACCATTTGGAGTAGAGTTTACTCTCAGGAATCAACCACCATATTTCCATCCAAGTACTGATTTCCACACAGTGTTTTGCTGTGAAATTTTGGTACATTCCTAATTAGAGATTCTTACTTGCAATTTGTGTTTCAAAGAATTTTACTTAGTATCCAGTAGTAAATGCAACATGACCACATTCATAAGGCACTTGCTTTAAGAATGAGATAGATTAGTAAGCTCTGTCCAGTTCCAGCTCTCCTTATGTCAGCCAGCGTGTATGAGATGCTGGACCTGATTTCCTAGCCTTGAATTCAACACCCTATTCTCGACCTTTGTGGTCAATAAAATACAACAGAACTCCTATCCTGGGACACTTCCTCAATGCTAGGTCAGCCCCTGGGCATCTTAGAAGGTTCATTTTGGTAGGCTTTTTCTTG
>LR754795.1:0-22745 GCA_902729485.2 Mus minutoides | reverse complement strand
GGCTGCCAGGGATCCATCCCACAATCAGTCACCAAACATAGACACTATATCATATGCCAGCAAGATGGTGCTGAAAGGGCCCGGATATAGTGGTCTCGGGGGAAAATATACCAATGCCTGGCAAACATGGAGGTGGAAGCTCACGGTCAGCTATTAGATGGAACACAGGGTTCCCAAGGAAGAAGGAGCTAGAGAAAGTACCCAAGGAGCTGAAGGGGTCTTCAACCCTCTAGGTGGAAGAATAACCATGAACTAACTAGTACCCACTGGGCTCGTGTCTCTAGCTGCATATATAGAAGAGGATGGCCTAGTTGGCCATCAGTGGGAAGAGAGGCCCCTTGGTTATGCAGACTTTATATGCCCCAATACAGGGGAACGCCGGGGCCAAGGGGTGGGAGCGGATGGGTAGGGGAGCAGGGCCGGGAAGGGGGAGGATATAGGGAACTTTATGGATAACACTTGAAATGTAAATGAAGAAAATATCTAATAAAAGTTGAAAAAAAATTCAATTCACCCAAGGAGCTGAAGGGGTCTGTAACCCTATAGGAGGAACAGCAATATGAACTAACCAGTACCCTCCAGAGCTGTGTCTCTAGTTGCATATGTAGGAGAGGATGGCCCAGTTGGCCATCATTGGGAGGAGAGACCCTTGGTCTTGTGAAGATCATATGCCCCAGTACAGGGGAATGCCAGAGCCAGTAAGCGGGAGTGGGTGGGTTGGGGAGCAGGGCAGGGGGAGGGTATAGGGGCTTTGGGGATAGCATTTGAAATGTAAATGAAGAAAATATCTAATAAAAAATGCCTTAAAATTTTCAATTCACCTATCTCACTAGGCACATTTCACATTCTCAGTGGCACAGGTCTGTGTCCCCCATAAAGGGAAGCACAGGCACAGATTCCCATTCTCCCAGAAGCTCCATGATATGCCCTCAATGGCATTTCTAGTTCTTGGTTTTAGGTAAACTTGGCTTTAAGGTCATGAGGTCATAGTCCACTTTTCTCAAACATGTGATTGCCATGGCCCAACTTAGCCACAAAAGCCCAGATCAGTGACTAGAGTGCAAGTGACTTTTGAAAGACAGGAGGAGCTTGTTGACATAAGCTGCCAACATACTTTCCCAGGAGGTACATGTATGCAGGAACTTCTGAGAGGGTTTCTAAAATCCTCCTTGTTACTGTTATCTCTTTAGGGAGTTAGGGACAAGAACACAGAACTGACGTTACTTCCTTTCTGAGTTGTCTGTGGAAAGGTGTGTGTGATATATTGAGGATATAAAGTTTAGTCTGTGAACTTTTCCACTTAGTTTTTGTGAGGAGCTAAGCGGAGATATGGGACCCCTGTGTATGGAAAGTGGAAGAGGTCAGAGAGGAGACGCATAGCAATCTATTGAATCCTGAGCTCTTGAGCAATAATTCCTTCAACATTCAGAGCCAGCTTCCTTCCTTCCTTCCTTCCTTCCTTCCTTCCTTCCTTCCTTCCTTCCTTCCTTCCTTCCTTCCTTCCTTCCTTCCTTCCTTCCTCCTTCCCTCCCTCCCTCCTTTCCTCCCTCCACCCTCTCTTTCTTCCTTTCTTAAATGATAGCTATGATGTCACAGTGGCTCTTATTTTTGAAGTCATCAGAGACAAACATCAAATGCATCTTCATGTCTCTAATAACCCTGAATTTTACTTCAACAAAATAGACTGATCTATAAGTAATAATTTACATAAATTTGAAGGACCCAATTTTACCTTTATCTTACTATAGTCTATTAAAATTCCCTGACTCTTATCTGAATTTCCATGCTTTTCTATTTAACTTTTTCACTAGTATATAATTCTTTATTGCTTTGTAGATTGAAATGACATTAATTTTTCCTTTTTGCATTTATTATTTATTCATTTGATTGTCTTTATTTGTATGCATATGAAGGGAGTGGGGAATGGCATGTGTATGGTAATCAGAGGACAAGTGTGGGAATCGGTCCTTTTCTTTCACCATGTACATCCCGGGGATAAAATGAAGGTCTCCAGGCTTGGTAGCACATGCCTTTATCCACAAAGCGTTCTTAACAGGCTCTGCAGTGATATATATATATATATATATATATATATATATATATATATATATTCAGCAATTTTTAAAAAGTATTTTCCATAAGAATTAAATTCTTAAAAACAATTTTCATAAAACAAAAAAGTAAAACACAACACAATTTGAATATTCCAGACTGACCAAGTTTATTGATGTAGTGTTTTAAGAATGTTGTGGACCCAAGTAGATGATAAAGGTGGTATGTGGACTTGAGATTATCAATTGTAGACATGTTTGTCATGAAAACTCAAGGCTTATAAAAATTCAGGGAATCCTTCAATCTAGAATGGTCTAGATTGTTTGATCTTCTGGGTGGTGGTAAGCTGGTGTTGACAGTTAGCCATAGGTGTTCTTGAACTGGCCAGTCTTCCCCAACACTGCGTGCTGCAGGGGGAATGGAAACAAGTTAGATGTTAATAGCATATCTTTGGAAAGAACACTCTAGACAAAACAATGAGCCAACACTCTCAAGGCAAATGACATTTTTGCTTTAAAAGCCCAATTGCTGTCACTTGAATTTGAACTGTTACAACATTGGTAGAAAAGCAATTGTTAAAAGCTAATGTTGTTATTTAAAGAACTTAGGACAATATTTTCAGTAGTGATATATGAAAACTAAATTAATTAGTCTCTTGTTAGTTAAATTTCTACTGTTTAATTATGGTAGAGTTTAAAAAATAGGAGGACATATTCTGGTTAATATAAATAACTTGCGGTTAGGAGGCAGCACTGTATCTAAAGCATGGGCTATGAAGCTATTGTTTTTTTTTTTTTAAACAAAATATCACCCAAGCCTTACATATCAAAGAGAGGATAGATGTCTACCTTGAAAACTCCGTTTAGACAGACATGATGTGTTTGACAAAAGCTGTTGGACAATATACACAGGTAAGAGTTAGAAAAAGTCAAATTGAATAAAAAGTAGGGATTTAAATTTATTTTCCCGATGACTGTCTATTTGTCCCAACAATATTATTAGAGGTAATTATATATAATATATTTATAACAACAACCAAATAGGAGTTGTTTATGGGTATAAGGTGCAATTTAATGTTTCTAGTGGAGACTGTCTGACATGGCTGAATGCCTCTATTCTTTCCACTTCTTGTCCCTTCTCCTTTCCTGTCCTCTTTTTATAGTGCTTTTTATAAACTTGTAACATTGTAAGTACATATTTTCATCAAAGCTGACAACATAAGTTTATTGAAATGTAGCTGGTCTTTTTTAGTGTGGAGGATAAAGTTTATTGGAAATATTTAAAATTTCAAATAATATTAGATAGCTTTATTTTAAATATTTACTTTGTATATATATTGCTTTCACGTGCTTCGCGTGAACCTGCTATAAACTGGTAGCAGGAGGTAAACACTGGCTACCATGAGATGGTATTCTCCCACCACCTCTGTGTCTCAGACCTTCGCCCACCCCTGTGGCTATGTGTCCATCAGTCCTTTCTTTTCTCCCTCTTTCTTTCCAGCCCCCCTCCCTCTCCAACTCCTTGCAGCAGGGTCTCCCTCTATAACCCAGGCAGGCCTGGGCTTCTCCTCTTTCAGCTTCCTAGAATTACAAATGTATGCTACCACATCTGCTATGAAGTGATTCTTCATGTAAACAAGACCACTAGCCGGAGAGAACTACATTTTAGTTCCAGCCTTGCTGTGAGCAATTTGACCATCAATAAGTAACTAAATCTCTTGGACCTCCAGTTTCTTCTGATTTTTGTACTTGTGATGAACTTCAAAATCTGCTCAGCTCCGGAGTGGCATTATACTTAACTCTAATTTTAGCCCTACCTGTCTTTCAGGGATATTGTGGATAAACTAAGAGAAAACATAAGGAAACACAGCTTAAACTGTAAGAGATCACATGGGATTTCCAAAATTAATTCCGCATATCTGGCTGGGTCCTCAGGCAGCATCTCAGGATAAGGCAATTTATTTATAATAAGTCATATGCGTCAATAGAGAAGAGGAAAATAAAGTTGAAAATGAATCTCTCCTTAATGAGGTGAGGCGGGCTGTACCTTCGTAGTTGATGCAGCCGTTGGAGTCCTCTTGGCCCGCCAGCAAGGCTTCCACCTCCTCCTCCTTCATCTTCTCTCCTGGGGAAGCAAAACACTCAAGGTTGAGCAATAAGATAGAAACAGAGTATTTTCAAATTCCCACCATAAGCAATCAGCCATGGGCTTCTTGAAATATTATTACTTCACCCCAAAACAAACTCACTGCCACAGAGGACAACAGACATAGGCACTGACTCTTTATTTTTTCATTTTCCCTCTGTAGCCTTTCCTCTGACTATTCTCATTAAGACATGATTTTTTTTTCTGTCATGACCTTTCCTGTACGATCTCTCCTACTGAGCCCATTGAAATGAAGCCCTTACCCAGAGTGGCAAGGACATGGCGGAGTTCAGCACCCATGACGGTGCCGTTGCCCTCCTTGTCGAAGACACGCAGACCCTCAACAAAATCTTCATAGCCTCCCTGGTCCTTGTTGTTGGAGATAGCTTGCATCATGGGCAGAAACTGTTCAAACTCGATTTTCTTAGCATTCATCTCTGGAAGAAAATTGTGGTTTGCAGAGTTAGTAACCCCTGTAAAATACCACCTCTGAGTAATAAACCAAATATTCACTTAAAAACCTTCCCCTAACTTAAATGTCAGTGGATAAACTATTAATCTGACAAAACATAGGATAACAGACAATAGTGTGAGTTCTGCAGTCCCAGTAACAAGCTTTCTCCTTAGCTTAGCATTCACAACTTTGTTAGCCACTTTCTTTCTGTTCACCATGAGTTTTTAAAAGATAGGCTGACTCCTCCCGAGTGGCCTCCAACTTGCCCTGGAACTGAGGCTGACTGAATTCCTGAGCCTTCAGTGTCCACTTTGAAAGTGCTGAGATCAAAAGTGGGTACCCCCAAATGTGGCTCAGTTCCTTTTTCTCTTTAAGTTATTTTATTGTACACGCATGGGGGTGGGTAGGACGTTAGATCCCTTGGAACTGGAGTTACTGGTTGGATGCCACCTGATGTGCATGCTAGGGACATGGCCTGCATCCTCTGCAGTAAGTGCGTTTGACTTACTGAGCTTCCTCTCCAGCCCCTCAGCTCGGCTCAACTTTACTCCTTCTTTGTACACTGTATTCTCAATTTCAAGATAGAAACACTTTAAAGTATCACTGTGAGATTTAATAAACCCAGTGCATGAAAAGCTAGTTAAGATGTGTGGGACAAAGCTATCAGTTAATAAATTTTATTAGTACTATGATTTACTATATTCCATAAGCGCCAGGGAAGAAATACATAATTTCCCATAATCATACAAATACAATAAAAACCTTACTGAATCTTAATTACATATGCCCCCTATGCCTGAGCTTTTGTCGAGCCTTTGACTCCTTAAATAAATTTGAAGTAATTTTTAAAAAGAAGCCCATGAGGAAAGAGCGTGTGACAAATATTGTGTGATATTCTCTTTTTAAATTCCAGGCCAGAGATTGTATATATGATATATATATGTGTGTGTGAGTGTGTGTGTGTGTGTGTGTGTGTGTGTGTGCGTCTGTGTCTATATACATATATGTATGTATATGTGCATATATATTTGTATGTATGTGTATGTATATGTCTGCATGTATATATACTCACATATACACATGCATATGTGGATGAAATTATATAAATAGGGAAATAAAAATTTCCCTCTTCTTTCACAGAAGGAATCTAGCACACTGGGTTATAAAAGATTGCATTTGGGTGTTGAGTCAACGAGCACTTTGCCACTTACCAATGACTTTGTCACTGAGGGATGCGTCTAAGTGAGATGATGACACATGAACATGAGGTTTACACTGCTTCCTCACTCCATCACCCTCTCTGGCAAATCTTTCTGCATGATTACATTGCTCATGTCTTCAGGAAGACAGGCTGACCCATGTAGAGGTACGTTTTTTTGAAATCTGTTATTCAATCTTTCTTTCTTTCTTTCTTTCTTTCTTTCTTTCTTTCTTTCTTTCTTTCTTTCTTTCTTTCTTTCTTTCTTTCATGAAGGAACAATCACCAGAACATACTTATTCATCATGAAAAACACGAGATCATTTGGTCACCCCCTCAATTTTTTTCCCTAAATGTAAAGGCAAACAGCCCAAATTTCTACTTGAAAAAAAAAAAAAACTTCCATTTTGTGTCTTGTCTTTTTTGTTTAGAGTCACATTTTCTAGTAGTTATTATACTTTGTCATGAGCCATTGGGATTAAAAGCAATTTTCTGGTTCCGGACTCATGGCTGGGTTTCCATATGGACTGAGTGACTTCTGTAATTCCCCTAATGTGCCTCACTGACTCCTGTTCCAGGATTTACCTGGGGAGATGAAATGCAGGGTTTGCTTTAAGGTTTTCAAGGTTTTGTATAAGTAATTGATTGGAAATAGAAAATACTCTTTAAGACATGACTCTGCCTATTCTTAATTAAGATGGCTGAGTTCCTTTCAAATGGTCACTGAAGCAAAGCCAAAGTACATTGGATTAAGGAGGTCAGCAGGTGTGTTTCAGAACACTGTGACTTTCTTCTCATTGCTGTTTATCAAGAAATTGGTGTTCTCTGAGAAGGACATGATTATGATTGTTCACTGCTGTAAACAAAATGTGTTTTATAAAAAAATGTGTTGTATTTTAGCTATATGCAATGTCTTTGTCACAATGAAGAATTGTCAGACCCAGAGGATCAGGAATCCTGCTGTGACACTGTGCCTCTTAGAAATGACAGAGACGCTGCACCTACGACACCGTAACAACGCGGCTGCCTAACAGAACCTGACCATGGACAGGATTAAACATGATTTCATGGACGCAGGAAGTCTTAGGGGACCTCACTTCTAGACAAAGAACTACAGGCAACTAAGGAATGATGAGAGAGGGAGATCTCATCTTTCCCAGGAATGATTCCCCAACTTGATTACTCAATATCAATCAAGTGGTTAGCCATGATACCACACAAGCAGCACTAGGCAGACTCAAAGGGTTGTGTTTATATAGTTATATATTTATACACATATGTAAAGATAACAATAAAAGAAAAGGAGTCCATGAATTTGAAAGGGAATGGGGTAGGCATGGGAAGGGTGGGAAGAAAGGGATAAGGGAGGGGATTAAGGAAAGAAGGAGATGATGTTATTATATTTGAATTAAAATTAAACCAATTTTTACAAATATTCTTTTGCCTTTGAAGGTATGAGCTCTGAAAAAGAACAGGTGCTTGTCTATGCCCTGTCTATTTAGCCCTGGACTCCGATTTGATGCTGGGGAGGATGCTCTCACCATTACTTGCCCTCTCTCCTCCAGTGTGATTTTTTTTAAATCACACTTCCAGCGTTTTTCTTTTTTTTAATGGAAACAAGCAGAGGTTTGCATTGGTGAGGAGAGAACCATCAGGAACAACTGAGCTCTATTGTGTGAGAGTCCCTCCCCGAGTTCCACTAACCTTACAGGAACCTACCTTCATTGCTAGGGTTCCCAAGAACTTTCTTGACCTCTGCATTGGTGGGATTGGTGCCCAGAGCCCGGAGGACGTCGCCCACCTGACTTAAGGTGATCTTGCATTCACCTGTTCTGTCAAACAGGAGAAATGCCTCCTTGAATTCTGCAAGAAACACAAGGTGTTCAGGCACTGGTGGGCACAGGCTTTCGAGTTTCCGAGACCTTCTAATTAACCCCAGATCCTTCACAGATTCAGTTCAAATGCTTCTCTGTTTTACAATTTTCAACAACCACTCAAGCTGTCTCCGTCTATCACACAGTCACTGGAAAACCCTTTTTATTTTTCTGTGGGGATTGTTTTAAAGTAGCACTTCTAGTTTTAAGTCAGACTATTATTAATGTGGAATTAGTTTTTAATTATGAACATTGGCGCTCCCGGTTATAATGGTTCATATTTCCTTTGCCTCTGTGGGCAGTAGGAGTCACTTGAAATATTCTGATGCCTTGAGAAAGATTAGAAGTCTCCAAATAGTCCTTCTATTAATTGGCAATGCTAATAAAATGTCAAGAAAGCAAATTTCCAGCTGGGGCTATTGTATGTGAGTTTAATCTAAACTTATTACATTTGGAGAAAAATCTTCTTTTGGGGCTCAAGCTTTATAGGCTGTCTTCTCAACTAGTTTCCTCCAGAAATAGCTATTATTATTACTATTATTATTATTATTATTATTACTATTGTTGAAGTTGGAAGTGTGAAATACACCTGTAAGTTTTACAATGCCATTTAACCACCTCAGTGTCTGATTCTAGGAGGCTCTTATTAAGATTGATTCAGAGAGAAAATGATTTTTAGGTTATAATATGTTCATATAACTCTGATTTAGCCCCAGAATAATCCATACGACCTAAACATGTCTACAATTTAAAAACATTTTAAAATTAACATTTAATGAAGATGATTATAGATTGCCATGCAGTTGTAAGAAGATAATGCAGACATTGCATTTTCTCCTCTGTCTAGTTTTCTCCAGTGTAGCACTTTGCAGAGTCCCAGTATGTTACTGAACTTGGGATAGTTACACAGCCAGACTGGGTTGTTTTACTCATTTCCACAAATGTGTGTGTTTCTTAAGAGTGTATCTACAAGTGCCCTTTCTCATTATGATATCTCTGCCGGGTACTTTATGTCCTTTAATTCCGTTTCGATCAAACCACTTCACCTTCACAATTATCACTATAATAATTCAGAGATATGTAGCAAACAGACTGAAATGAGGGCTACAAATGCATATGGGAACCAATAAAGGCATCTTAATGGAAATATCTAAACTTAACTAAATGAAAAATTCTGGAAAACCTGGGAGTCAAGGTGGTGATTTAGTGGAGTTAACACTAACAACACTGTAACAATTGGTGAATAAACTCTCAGAACTGGAAACATTCTTTGTAGGCTAGGGGAGGTCTCCACCAAAATGTGGTGTCAGAAAGATTACTCTGTCTGATATCCTGGTATCCTGTCTTACTATCCTGGTGCCTTTTAATCTAAGATCAGACTGAGCATGGATACACAATTAGCTTTAGGTCGTGTTATCATTCTTTATTAGATCCTGTGCAATCTCACCATAATCTGCCCCAATCTGGAAAAAAAAATGCTTATGCCTTGTGGTTTCATGAGTCACACACTATTTTTCGTCTTTCCAAAGGTCACGTGGAACTGAAGTCCTCCTGCTTCTGGCTTCAGACGCCAGGCATGGTGCTCTGAGAACTTGCAGTCGCCTGGCTCAGATGCTGGTGTAGGAATGGGATTTTTATGGCTGTAATGGAATCTCTCTGACATTATCTTTTGATTACTTAAAGGCAGAGGCTGGAGAAGTAATTTTTTTTAATCCTAGACTTTTAGCCCAAGGCTTAGCTACTCTCTTCAAGGTTCCAGAACATAGACTGGTAAATTCCTTCCCTGGCTGGCTATATAAACCACATTTGATTAGGTTCTCACCACACCCCTTTGCTTATGTATTGTTTGTGGTCTTTGCTGAAACCTCGAGTACAGAGTGGAGTTGTCTCCACAGACAATAGTGCAAGCAAAACTTAATGTTTTTTCCTATTTAACCTTTAAGAATGCATCATGTGATCTTTTGCCCAGAACCACAGTGTTTCTGAAATATGTGATGATGAAATTATTCTCCACCTGCCCTCTAATGGTGGTTTTGAACACTTAAATATAAGTGGTGAGCTTTAAGATTCAGACTTTAACATTTATAATTTAAAAAATTAATTAATGTTTAAGTAGGCACATGTAGCTGGTAGTCATGCTAACAGACAGCACAAGACCTAAACCTTCAAATTGTTGTAATTATCTTTCCCTCCCTGTCCTTCAATCCAGATAGAATGGTATGGATAATGTTCTTCATTCATTAAGCAAGGAAACAAATTCAAGTGGTCTTGATTTATTCTGAAAGCATAGAGTTTCCACTTAGTTTGATTAGTTTACATTTGTTTTTCTGACACAAAGCAAAAACAAAAAACAAAACAATAAAACAAAACAAAACAAAACAAAAAAACAGGCCAATGTCCCAATGTTTATTCAATTCAGTGGCTTAAACCTGCTTTCAATATTGGGTGATGGGTCTCATACTCCACACTTTAAGTACATTTGTCTCACCAAGTGTTTTTGAATTGTTCATTGTTTGTTTCAGCAATAGTTTGGCAGTCATGGTGGCATTATAAATTAGAATGGGAGAGGTCTGGGAGGCAGCGCTGATGATGTAGCTACATCATTCATTAAAAATATTTTAAAACAAATTAGAATCATCATTTCCTTAAGACAAATCCTTCAAAGCATATCTTTACATGATCTTGAATAGTTAAGTCATCCATCATCTAAATCATTGGTTCTCAACCTGTAGGTTGAATGACCCTTTCCCAGGGGTCATGTATCAGATGACCTGCATATCAGATATTTACATTGTGATTCATAACAGTAAAAAAAATTACAGTTATTAAATAGTAACAAAAATAATTTTATGGTTGGGGTCAGCACAACACTAAAGACCCACATGAAAGGGTTGCAGCTTTAGGAAGGTTGAGAACCATTTATCTAAACTGTCTCCACGATGCCATCATCCATGCTGTAGGCATCAAATAATCTTTTGTCCTAAACTGGAACCCAGGTAACATCATACTTAACATGATCCTGAAAGTGACGGATCAATGTGGAAAACTTTCGGTAGAGAACTGTTAGTAATAACCCATGATTATTTGTATCATTATGTTATAATACAGTATATATTATTATGACCTATCTCCTGAGTTATATAACATCACATAATGAAACTGTTTCTATCTCTCCTTTCTAGAAACAGATTTTGCTTAGTTCATCCACATAGTGTGATGACTTCACCCTAAAAGATTTCTCCTTAAACTCCCCAATCCAATAATTGAGCTTGCTTGGGGCATTTGGCCCTGTTGAATCTAAATACATAAAGGAGAAAAAAATTAAAAATTGAGACTCACTGATAGTACCTGTTCATGAAAGAACTTTCTAGTCAGTCTGAATTCATATGAATAATGATACTATTACTAATCCTTTGGTCACTGAGGAAGAAAGCCCTTTCACCTCCCCAGCCATCTGTCCTGTATCTCTTAGAGAAATTCTGGACCAGGCCATTTCTCCATCTATGAATTCATTTCTATCCTACAATCCCATTTCCATAGAAACTGGGAGGATTTGACAATTAAGACAGCTTTTATTATCAGCTTCATTTTTCAAATTGCATACTTCAGATTTATCGAATTTCTCTCTAGGGTTTTAATTAATAAATTAGTTTTCAAAACCTAGATCCTTTTGTGACTATATCATATACTATCTTTCCTATTGTATCAAGTTCGTCTTATTTAGAAATCAGTGGCTATAAGGACTTATTAAAACTCTATTTTTTAATTTCCTTAAGCCTTTGATTACTGACTCTAACCAAAGGCTTCAGTTATACAGGTTTATATTTAGAGTGACTGAAAGCAATTTATATTTAGAGTAGCAACACCAGTGTGGATAATTAGACAGCACTTAGCTCATCCCAAGGGAGTTGGTTTTCTTACTCGTCACTTCTGAGTCTGCACATATGAACGGCTACAGCTTTTAAACTTACCCTCCTGTTGTTCCTTAGAAAACTCGATCTGTTAGAAAGAAATTAATCATAAAGAATATTTTAACCAGAAATGATGGTCCTGATTTATAAGTGTGTCCAGCTCATTCCCTGAGTTCTCTTCAAAGTGAACTCCAGAAGTCAGCCCATTTTTTTTTTCTGAGTTCAGGCATGGCATGGACACGAACAGTCTGAGCCACAAAGGAACATGCTGTGGAGTTAGGGACATTTCAAAGACAGGCAGAGCTCTTCCTAGGGTAGAGCTGCTCAGACACTTACCGGCAATCTGGTCAGCACTGAAGGACTGTGGTGGCAAGAGAGAGAGAGAAAGAGAGGACTTTCAAATGCATTGACAGAAAGAGAGCTCTCTGCTCTGAGGCCTTTAGGGAACCAGGTAGGTGCCATGGCACAGGAAGAGTGTGTGAGGGCAGTTTTGAACCTAGGAGCATAAAATCTGTTGCAAAAGATAACTTGGAAATCCTTTCTCTATATCTTAACCATGTAAAATATTTTTAAAATGCTAAACGGAACACTCCCTAGAATGCCATAGCTGTCTATATTTAGCATATATCCAATAAGGTATACATTTAAAACTGCAAATAAAATTGCATATAAAAACCACCCTTTAAAAGTCTTTCCATCTAATTAACGTATTTTATACTAGTATATGACACTGAAGGAGCAGATGCAGTTTGCTTAACTTTAGCTATCGGTTATCACTGAATTCTATTTTAAAGCCGAATATTCTGTAGTTACTCTGTAGTTGCACTATTTTTCCCGTCTAAATTTCGAGGACTCTTACGTGATATAGCAAAAGTTGGTGAAGCACAAACGCCTGTTCTGAGAAAGAAGACGAATTTTTCCATCTGGTGTAACAGTTCCAAGTAATTTCTTCTATCTTCAACCTAGCTCGTGGAAACCAATAGTAGGTTCCAAACACCTTGGGTTAAATAGGTTCTGTCCTCCATCCTATTCTTTGTCTGCCTGGTTGCTCCTGGTGCCCAACTGTCTCCTCCTATAAATGACATATCGTTGTCTTGTAGGACCCACCATGATGGAGTTCTAGGCTGTGAAACAGCAGTGGGGCTGGAGGATAAACTGAAGGCAGCTCCAATCCCTGAGTGGAGTCTTACCTCTCAGTGGCTTCCTTTTATTTCTGGGCAAACTGACCTCATATCTAGCATCAGATTTCACAGGGCAGTTGCCACACCTCCTGGAGGAGTTCTTTAGCTTTCTTAGGGCAAAGGAAATGAGAGACATGTACCCTGGGGCTATTTTTAGGAAACCAGCATCTAGACGTGAACAGCCCTGGTGAGACTGAAGCCTGTCAGTACTTTTATGGTCTTTATCTCCGAGATGTTCCCTACAACTGTGTCCTTCTTAAGACATTTCTTTGCTCGTGGAAAACTTGGGATTCATCTAGGACTCGGGCTTCTGATATGCAATTATGGACCTTGCAAGTGTCTAGTCAGCAAGACTGGGTATTAATGGAACTTCATGGATGCGACTGGGTTGAGGCTTGAAATAGTAACTGCTATAGAAAGAACACTCTCCAAAGCTTGTCCCCTTATGGCAAAGTTCTGAGGTCTTAAAAAGGCATTGAGTGCTCTGGGTATTTCTTAGGATACACCCACTCGGCAACCTGATCAGGTTCCCAAATCACCATTAAAGAACAGTCTTTTGCAAGCAGTATTAGCAGGAGTATAATCTAAGCTTAAAAAGAGAGAATGGTTTGGAGTCTCCCTTTCTATCTCTTCCCTTTGTCTCCTGGCATTATGTCTGAGGACATCCTTCCTCTCCTATTTTTTTTACAGAGAATGACTATTTGAATATTTTTATATCTGAAATTCTTAGCAAGCAAGAAAACAGACACATCAATTTTTGTATCTTTTTGTTGTTGTTGTTGCTAAGTTCTTACTAAAACCAAGCTTCCCTGTCCAACACTTGATGGCTCAGTCTACAGACCAAGAATAAAATAACCTTAAGTAAGGCTCATGGAGTGCAAAATAGTACTTCAACATTTTAAAGGTGTTTAAGGGAATTGCCGGCAATGGGCTTTTATAGCAGCTTATCTGAAAATAGGAAAAGCTGGCATGGCTCTGGGGGAAAGATCAGTTTTAGAGTGTTCACTGGAGTACAGACACGGGGGTTATCATTCTCTACACATTTCCCCTAGCTCAAAGGAATAAAGAAGTTGTGAGGTGAATTGTGACTTCTGCATGTGTCCTAAAGGAAGTTATTCATAAAAAACAGGAAGTGTGTCTTGCTCTGTATTTTCAACTTATTCTCTTACCGTTCTAGAGAAATGAACATCACTTCTTCAAAATACATAATTATGTGCACATATAAAAATATCACAATGCTAGTCGCTATTCTGTATGATTATTAGGTGCCAATCACAATATTAAAGTATATATTACTTTTGACCCAAAGTTTACAATTGTGAAAAATATCTCCTAGGTCCTTGATTCTCTAAATGATGAATGATAATATAAATTTTAAGGTAGTAGTACCTAAGTAAATGTGTCTTCATGTTTTTAACATAATTGAAAACATGGTATTTTTTTTTTTCAGCTCCTGCTTTCTGACCTGCTTGAGTTCCAGTCCTGACTTCCCTTGGTGATGAACCTCAGTATGGAAGTGTAAGTTGAATAAACCCTTTCCTTCCCAACTGCCTCTTGGTCATGATGTTTGTGCAGGAATAGAAACCCTGACTAAGACAGTTGTCTTTCTCTATTTCATTCAACATTATTTAAAAAAAAAAAGATTTACTTATTATATGTAAGTACACTGTTGCTGTCTTCAGACAACCCAGAAGAGGGTGTCAGATCTCATTATGGGTAGTTGTGAGCCACCATGTGGTTGCTGGGATTTGAACTCAGAACCTTCAGAAGAGCAGTTAGTGCTCTTAACCACTGAGCCATCTCTCCAGCCCCTATTTTTATTTTTTAAGGTTTATTTTTTATTAGCTGGATGCGGCACCATAAGCCTTTAATCCCAGCATTTGGGAGACAGGGGCAGGCTGAGCTCTGAGTTTGAGGCCAGCCTGGCAAGCTCCAAGACAGCCAGGACCATACAGTGAAACCAGAAAACATGGTATTTTTAAAGGTTATTGGGGAATGGTAGTTAAAGGAAAGATTAGAAATGCTTTGAGTCATTACAGTGAAATTTTTAAATTGGTATCCGTACCATTAGATTTGATGAAATTGTATCTATGTATTTTTAGCCCTAAATCTGAATTGCCTAATCATTACTGAGAGCTAGTATATATTTTTAGTGAAGCTAGTAACTGTAAATACTCCATTGAGGTTGCCTTATTGTACATAATGATAATCTTCATATTACATCTTTTTTTCAGATGGAAAAATGTGGTGGCCTTGCATACATAGGAAACATGATAAATTTGTATAAAAACTTGTGGGAAAACTACAAAGTCAGCAACAAACTCCAATTTATTTGTGAATAAGCTATTTTTAACCACTTAGATACCGCATTAAGGTTTGTTGTTACTATTAAAATAAGAGCCTTAAAGTGCTAAGAAACTGTTAAAATTCATCCTAGTTTTTCTCTACATCTTTATCATATCAACAATAAAACTTTAGATTTTTCTTAACCTACTGAAAATAAAAATATAAACATAAACATAGACAGAAGAAAGAATAAACTATAGCTAAGTCCAGAGAAGAAAATAAACTTTAAATGTTAGATCTATGTTATGTGCTCAAAAATAAAGGAGAGAAACACCTCATCTCCTGTCCACTGTTAGAACAGCAAACCGCTGTCTTGCTTCTCCTCCTTGTTAAATAGGAATATTGTCAGCTCTTTGAGCAAATGTGTGATCTGATTACACAGCCATTTGGTTAGGGCCTCGGTTAGAGATCATCATTTGGTGTGTTTCAAATCTTTTCTGCCTGGCGTGCAACCACTCTTCTCTCCTCTTTTCACATTAGACATTCTTCTCAGCCTTCATCAGAACCTTCTTATCCAAAGAAATCTTTCTTCCCTGTGCTGGACTTGGCTCTTTTTCCCACCGCAAGCCAGGCAGCCTAACTGCTTTTCCTGCTGGGAAGCCCAGGCCAATGCTGAAAGCCCATAGCTCGTTTCGGATGTGGATCTGGATGTGTTCTAACACTGCATCTCTCCCTAGAGCACGGACTTTGCGTTGTACTTGAGATTGTGTCTGTCATAGCTCTATTGAACTTTTAATTCAATTTAAGCCACTAGACTGTTAATACTCTATGCTCCCTATGCATCTGGGGTGGTACGGCTGTAGACCCAAGTTCCTCTTTCAAACACAAGTTCTCCTCTAGAGTATAATATTCCACGAGGACAGAAACTTTATCTGTTCTTTTATGAAGTTAACATTCCAGAAAAAATGCATGTTCTTTATCAGTACAGCATCTACAGCACCTAGAACTGCCCAGCACAGAGTAGGCATGCTCACTTAAAATTCTTTAATATTTATACCTCTAGCATTTCACTTCAGATTTTATACAAATGCTTATAGTCCAGAATTCTGATTTGTCAATCTTCAGTTTCTTTTTAAAGACATCTTTATTATCTTAGTCTCTGTCTTTGTCTTGCCTGGTTGGTAAAAGGCCACATTTCACATTTGTTCTAGCTCCTCCATTCACATTTGGAGCTGAGTTTAGGTACATAGTAGTCTCAAAGACCCCTGTTACTAAGATGAATTCTTACTGTAGTGATAGACTTCTCTGCTTTGAGAATTGTCTTTCTCCTAGTGACTGTGAAGTTCGGTTTACCGACTGAAGATAAATTTTCTGGCTCCCAGATGGAATTACTTTATAGGACAAAGTATTACAATGCACTTAAAGAGAATAGAGAACTAATCTATGTTAGATTTTAGTATCTTAGAAGAAGCGGTGTCATTAAAGAGCATGTGGGAAGTGGATGGTGTCAAATACTAAGGGGACCATCCTAGGGAGGAACCTGTACGACAACGATCAAAGCTTTCCTCATTTCAGGGGGATGAACATATGCCCGTGACTAGAGCTAAGAAAAGAAGCTGCCATAACCAGAGCCAATTTCCAGCCAAGAGAACAGTGTTGGATATTCTCTGCCTTCTTGCCTGGCAGAGAGATCAGAGTTAGACACATATCAACCTTTATGGAAATAATTAAACTAATTTCTCTTACAAGGTTTTTAGCATCTACCATAAAAAGCCATTAGAAATAATATTTGAAACCATTAGAATGGTGTGCTTCATAATACGTCTCTTAAGGTCAACGGAAAGAACCTTTGAGCTCAACAAAGGAGTATTTAGGATACTTATTAACATATTATAGAATATTATAAAATATTATAGAAATGGGGGAAACTAGAGCAATGAGGACATGTTATAAGAGCTACTAGATGGTTGGATACATTGGTCTGAAATGAGACTGGCTTGATACAGCCATGCTCAGCAGGCCTGGACTGGTCATCTGAATTCTCTCACCTAAGCACAAAACTGTGTAATTAAAAATAGCTCAGTTCGGGTCTGTAGGAAGCACTAGAGACCTAAGTGAATTTTGATACGAGTTTCAAAATGTGATCCCAGTCTGCTCCCTTCCAGTTTTCTTCCCACGTCTTCCTAGTTAATAATTGAGAAAGAATTTTACAATTTCTTAAGCGGGACATTGTCTTTGTACATTTATTTATTTACATGTAATTTCTTTAAAATTAAAATGTGTTTTCTCCACTTTTTTAATTTTCATAATGTAAATACTTAAAATATTATAGCTAAGAAATTATGATTTGTCTGGAATGGAAATTCTTTTGGGGACAGCCATGATAAATGAATACTAATTACTCTTCTAGAGACTGAGGGGATACCTGGATCTTTGAATGGAAATCTTACTCTAGATTTCAGGACAAACCATGTGTCTTTTAGTTTAAATAACTTCTCAAGATTATTTTCCCTCAGTACATGATAATACTTTTATGATTTTTTTTTAGTTGCTTATGGATTTAATATGGTTTGAATGTTCCATCCTTTAGGTAGTAGGATCTACCACAACTTACTCTATGGGAAAGGACAGGCTATCTGAAAACTCAATTGATATGTTGTACTCATTGCAATAAAGATAGTTTTATCAAAATGTAATTTCACAGCAGCATGTTCAAATCGACTGGATTTTTATGAGCTGGAGATAATACACTGTTGGGCGCGCACGGTAGCTAAGAAACAGCTCACTCCCAAGGACGGAAGGAAAAATGTTCTAAGAGAAACCTTTCCTCCCTAGCTTCAAGTCACTATTATTAGTTTCTGACTAGAACAATTGGACTTATCACCCACATGATTTAAAATTTAACTAGCATATTCTGAAGCCACTGATACTTTTATATGGTGGGTTTTGCTGTTGGGATTTTGGTTTGGCGCGAAAACAGAAGTGGTAGCATTGATGGAGAAGTAAAGTAGGTGACATCCCATCTTCATACAAAAGGCCGCTCAGTTGGAAGAGAAGAATGTGCAGTCTCAGCAGACTAAATATAACCCTTCCCACAATTCCCACCCGTCAGGTGGTGCTTAAGGCTGGGCAATTACGAAATGACTTCTACAGACAACTTGCCAGGGGTTTCATTTGCAGAACTAAAATGTCAAGGGCTAAATCCGGCCCAGTCACTTTGAAGTCTCCTCGTCTTGCACAGATTTAATTATCTTTAGATGAAAAGCAGTTTTCACATTTTAGTCGGTAAAGGCGTGTCTTTCTTTGCAAACTGTGTGATACCTTGCAAAGACGCTGTTCAGTTACATACACTTCAAAATGTCGCTATGGGGAATGTTCCAGCCTTTGCCCCTCAACGTTTCTCCATTCCATTTCAGCTGCTGTGTTCTCCCACAGTATAGACAATGTAACAGACAAAAGACATTACTGATGCTGACCCATGGGTAAATACGTTTTTATTTCTTCCCTAAGATTAATCGTGTTCTCTTTTCTTTTCTTTTCTTTTCTTTTCTTTTCTTTTCTTTTCTTTTCGTTTCTTTTCTTTTCTCTTCTCTTCTTTTCTTTTTTAAAATTATAGATTAACAGTATGTATTTATCTCATGCTTTTCCCCCAAAGGATGTTAATGTTAATATTTAACCACATTATATATGTGACATTTCATTTCTGCTTATTACTTCAAAGAATGCTAGTCAAATTAAATAGGGGCCTCTTCTCAGAAGATTAGCCCGATGTTGGCAGATTTAAAGATTAGATTTGGTTTGTCTGAGTGTTTACTAGGACAAAACTACAATTATCTTGAAATTCAACATTCCATTACACATGGATGTATTTTTCTATCCATTTCGGTTTATAACGTTTTACAGGAAGTTGGGACAAAGTGAATAAGACTTCTTTGAAGTGCTTACAGTTTCATCCTCTGGCTATAAAAGACAAGGAGTCACTCCCCAACAGCAGGTGTTAGGGAGGGTAAGGGAAACTGAAAAACAAGACTGCTCTGAACAGCTAAGGTCAAAGTCTTGCAGAACAGCTCTGCAGTGGCTCTCTTCCCCCCTCTCCTGGCCTTCAAGGGACTGTGGCCATGTAATAAAAACAAAAGAAACAGACAAAAAAACCCAGCTCAATCCTGCACGGAAAACACATCCTTGTGTGTTCCAACTAAGAAGACTGCAGCTTCTATTTTCGAAACCAGAGGTAGCTGAATGCTTACCATGCCTGACTATAGATTTCCTCTGCTGGTTAAGTCTTACCTTCGCCATGTAACTAGTTCTTTGATGATGGACCGCGTGTGGGTTCCATTTCCTCCTTAGATCAACCAACTTACTCATTAAATGGAACATTTAAGTCTTTCCCAAGTCTGTGATCAGTTGCTGTTCAGTGATTTATTACTTGGTGGTGTTTCTGTCAATGCATTTCTTTACGGATTGTTGTAAATTGCCTGCAGTATCGCGTCAGGAATGACCAGATTGTGGCAGGAATACAATGCAAATTAGAATTTAAGCCACACATTTCAACATGTGACAGAAGTCCCCACCTCACAGCAATCCTGGCTTATCAGCCAACGTACATGCACCATGCAAAAACATTCACTTACATATTAAAGTTCTTACTTATTTCCTCTCACCATCTTGTTTGGTTGCTAACATCCATCCCTTCCTTTGCACCCACAGTCATAATGGTGGTTTTAACTCCTGTGTGATCCTGGGAGACAGTGGTATTCTAGTCCTAGGATTTTTTTTTTCTGGAAATACCATCTCTCTAAAGGCAAAGAGAGCGGAGAACTACCTGAAGCACTAATATAAATGTTCAAATGTCAGTGGGACTTGGTGAAAAATGCTTACAAAATTGTCTATGGGTGTAGGACATCTGGTAAGCATTTGCTCAGAGACCCTAAAGGTTTTATGTCAAGAAGAACTGGAGAAGCATTCTAAATAAATAGCTAACAAACCAGGGAATCAGACTGGGGAAGCACATTCAAGCAAACTAATCAAAAATATCCAAGATTGGTCAGAGTTCATGGAGAATTGAGTATGTAGCTATTAAATGTGGTATATATTACAATGGACCATGTCTTAGTTAAGAAAAATATTGAGGAATGAATTTAATTATGGCTGTGTCTTATATATAATTAAACTTCAGCATTACCCACAGTGTAAAGGATAGTTAGATGTCTAATTTTACAGGATACATCAAATAAATCTTATAATCCAATTAAGTTTTGTTCTTTATAGAGTTTTCAGAAAGTTAATGAATATGTATATAGATATGTTCATTTTCTCTGCTTGAAGAAAGTTTATAACTGACATGAGGAAATACATCTAGAAGCATCAAGAGATTAAAAGCATCATGATAGGAAATGCCATAATATACTTTCTAATTAGCCCTGTTACCTACTGGAACTAAATGAAACATTATAAAGCTCCCCAGTTGCATTATATTTTCGGGCTTTGCTAAAACACTTCCAATGTGTACTGATTCCATATGGATGTGGCAAAATCATCAAAGGAATTTACATTCCTTTATATGAATGAGTCTGCTTTGATTCCTCCATTTCTACCTCCTTCTCTCTCTCTCTCTCTCTCTCTCTCTCTCTCTCTCTCTCTCTCTCTCTCTGTGTGTGTGTGTGTGTGTGTGTGTTCCTTCTTAAAATCTATTCCAATGCAAAACTGAGAGTGGAGCGTGCTGCATTTGTACAACTCCGAGGTCTTCCTTAGTGTTTCTTACTTGTACCAGCATTGATTTAACACGGGTAGGAGGGTAAAGTGATGTCTTGACACAGAGGAACATGCTACTTCTCTGCTGGCTGGAAAAAGCAACTGTCTTAATTTCTGGATTAAAACACTGATATTAAAGGAAGTTTATTTACTTACTTTCTGATACATGATTTCTCTGGGTAGAAAAATTAAAGCCTGCTTTCGTTAATGGTATACTCCTGCGTTTTCTTTCTTTCTTTCCTTTCAGAAGCTCATCCCAGAACCACAGGGATGACACTGTCGTATAAATCACAATAAATATATGACAGAATGGCTTTGACACTCACTCACAGTTCTAAAGCCATTAAAGAGTGGAGCGCTAGGGAATCGAGAAGTATGTACGGTGGGAGCTGTAATCACACTTGCACGCTGCAGTCAGCGTCCACCTATAGAGACAGCAACTATGGTTGCTGAGGATGAAGATTTGGGTTCTTGTTTTTTTTTTTTTTTGTTTTTTTTCGAGACAGGGTTTCTCTGTATAGCCCTGGCTGTCCTGGAATTCACTTTGTAGACCAGGCTGGCCTCGAACTCAGAAATCTGCCTGCCTCTGCCTCCCAAGTGCTGGGATTAAAGGCGTGCGCCACCACGCCTGGCTTTGGGTTCTTGTTAAGGAACTAACTATATGCATCTTGTCCTCAAAATCAAGAACAACAACAAAAAACATTTTCAGAAGATCCAACATGCATTTTCCCTAAATGGGCATTCATTAATGATGCTACATCTTAGGACCAAGTTTTTTCAGCTATAACTTCAGGTTCAGATAAAGATTAAACATGTGTGATATTCTTGTACTTTGGAAACACGTTTTATTTCATATGTAGCTGGAGTGTTATAAAAAGTATGACCATATTTGATTTCATCACATGAATCCAAGTGTGCTCTGATTCAATGTTATTTTAGAGATTAAAAAAAAAGCTCCCTGATTATATTCAAATAAGTCAATGGAATGTTTGTGTGTAGGCCAGCATGGTTGCTGTCTGATGCAGCGTTAAGCCTGAAACTTCAGATGTACTATGTACAGGATCCTTGGCTTGGACAGAAGGATCACCTCATAAGCACTTTGACTCTACTTTTCCATATAAGGCAGGGTTCCCTAGATGAAGATTTTCAACCTGCTACAAGAACCTATCTGAGCCCATTTGACAAGAAGAAGCTGCACTGATGGCCACAGCGCCACCACGAGGTGACAGGGACATGCATGCATGCATCATTTTCCCAAGCAGATCATCTTCTCTGAAATTGAAAACTTGGTTCACAGCAAACTCTCCACACAAAAATCATTCACAGTCTCCATAGTTCAAAATCAAGATGCAAAAGGCTCATCACAGATCAACAGCTATAAAAATGACAGAATATATATATATATATATATATATATATATATATATATATATATATGTTAGTTTCGTTTAAAAGATACTTAAAATTCTGAATTAAAAGCTGTATATAAATAAACAGGATAATAGTTATAGTCACTGAAGTACTTGAGTGCATGATTGTTTGCACTGAGATCTCAATAAATGTATGAAATTTTATTAAGCGAATTTGAAGAGGAAATTAGCTTGAATTGCAAAAAGAATTTTTTTTCAGATGAAGTAAAACAGCTGTCAAATAGATCAAATAGATGTGTCCAAGACAACTGGGTTATCAGCTGTCCAAACAAGGACAAGCTAAGCCTTTTTTTTTTTTTTTTTGAAAATGATGTCGTTTTATATTCAGGGATCCAATTTCCTAGATTTTATTTAGTATACTCTTTTGACATTTGCAACTGCAAAACCTTTAGATTTGTATGTCTCCCACCCCCGAAATTGTACTTTGGCAAATTAGGGAAAAAATGGAAAACAGAATCAGCAA